>JAVIAB010000117.1:61428769-61431269 GCA_032433765.1 Megaustenia siamemsis
GACCTTCGGCACATGATTTTTGGTGTAATGTGGTCGGCATTACGCCCGTGCCGCTTCACTTTCCCTGAAAAAAATCAGGTACCCATTAAAGGCTGGGTGAACCCGGAAGCCCTCTTTTGGGATCAAACCCTACCTCTTATCCTTTGTAGTCCAGTTCACTAACCACTGAGCTATCGCGGCTCCCAGGTGACTAAAAGAATGGTGCAGTTGAATGTAGTGATTTTAGAACAATACGCCTAATGAGCCATGAAACAAAAATCTTGCTAAAAATTATACAAGGAAGGATTCAGAATAAAATCAATATTGAATTAGAAGAACAACAATTTGGATTTAGGAAAAACAGTGGGACAGAAGAAGCCATATTCTGCAAGAGGGCATTAATCGAAAAGTACACAGAAGTAAACAAACCAATATTTGCCTGCTTCGTAAACTACACCAAAGCTTTTGATAGAAGACACCATAAACAATTTATAGACTGCCTAAAAGATATATATCTTTCAATGTTTTACATCTTATATTATGCAATCTATACTGCAGCAAACAGCAATAATACAATACAACAAAGAGAACGCTACATCTATTGGTATAAAAAGATGAGCAAGGCAGGAATGCATTCTATCACCAAGCTTGTTCAATCTATACACTGAGCAAATTTTTAAAAACATCACAAAGATGTCAGGCCTAAACGTTAATGCAAAGATAATGAATAACCTAAGATATGCTGACAATACTGTATTACTATAGTCCGTTCAGATTCGTTTGCCGAGATGTTATGATTTATAATTCAAAAAGTTCTTGATGATTTCACATGATTTTTGGCATACGGTGTTAAAATGTCCATGTCACGAGAACATATGTGTTACTCGATGTCTAGCTATAACGGTTTTCTTAAAGCGGCGAATTCCTTTGATCTTTGCCCATGTAACTATTATTTTGACCCTAATCAAAATGTTTTACAGTAATCTAGTGCAACGATGACCCATAGGCGTGTCCATAAAATTTTACTTGGTGGCAAGTATACAAATTTTAAATTATATATAGAACTTTTGTTCGTAGAGTCAATTTGATATAGTTCCATGCTCTTGGTGTGAGTTTCCCAAATGTTGTCGCTGCCTTTCAAATACGTACATTTAGTTCCTCATCTAAGGAAAGTGTGGCTGTAATAGTGGATCCAAGATAGCTGAACTTCTGTACTGACTCAAGCAGGCTTCCATTCAAAGTAATGGTTGTTGGTTTGCTTATAACATATTTTTGATTGCTTGGGTGGTCTTGAACAATAAACTGTTTAACAAATCAACTAGGAAATTTTGCAAATCAAACTATTTATCTGTAGACTTAATCAGAGTAATGATCATTCAGAATCAGACGAGTCAAATAGGTCGATTACTGCTTTCGGCTGAACAAACAACAAACCATCCTTTTTCCAATATTCCTCTTCTTGTCGTAACACATGATCCTCACATTTTACCCAGTAGTCTTTATTTATATTTGATAGAGCCTGATTTGTAAGTGTCTCAACATCGCATAATTTGAAAGTTTTATTTGTATATGCTACGTGTAACTTTTGCCCAAACTAGTTCTATAGGATTTAAGTGTGCATGATATGGAGGTAGTCTCAAACATCTATGGCCATGTTCTTGAGTTAACTTGTCTATTTTAAATATCTTTGTACGTTGTGTCTGTTTTACAAGGCTAAGCAATTCGGGTTTCAAGTAGCTGTCGTTAACTTGTATGTGTTCTTTTATGAGCTATATTCGTTCTTCAGTTGTATCTAAATTCTTTCTTCAGTTGTGTCCACATTCGTTCTTTATTTGTTTCTACATTCGTTCTACAGTTGTGTCTACATTCGTTCTTCAGTTGTGTCTACATTCGTTCTTCAGTTGTGCCTACATTCGTTCTTCAGTTGTGTCTACATTCGTTCTTCATTTGTGTCTACATTCGTTCTTCAGTTGTGTCTTCATTCGTTCTTCAGTTGTGTCTACATTCGTTCTTCAGTTGTGCCTACATTCGTTCTTCAGTTGTGTCTACATTCGTTCTTCAGTTGTGTCTACATTCGTTCTTCATTTGTGTCTACATTCGTTCTTCAGTTGTGCCTACATTCGTTCTTCAGTTGTGCCTACATTCGTTCTTCAGTTGTGTCTACATTCGTTCTTCATTGTGTTTACATTCGTTCTCCATGTGTGCCTATATTCGTTCTTCAATTGTGTCTACATTCGTTCTTCAGTAGTGTCTACATTCCTTCTCCATGTGTGCCTATATTCGTTCTTCAGTAGTGTCTACATTCATTCTTCACTTGTGCCTACATTCATTCTTCAGTTGTGCATACATTCGTTCTTTAGTTGTGCCTACATTCGTTCTTCAGTTGTGTCTACATTCGTTCTTCAGTTGTGCCTACATTCCAAATCGTTCTGTTTCTTGCCATTCTTTTAACATCATTCCATGTCTTCCCCATCATCTTCATCTCTGCTTCCATCTGTCTTCTGCAAGAATTAATTGGTCT
>JAVIAB010000117.1:61436269-61624671 GCA_032433765.1 Megaustenia siamemsis
AGAACAATACGCCTAATGAGCCATGAAACAAAAATCTTGCTAAAAAGTATACAAGGAAGGATTCAGAATAAAATCAATATTGAATTAGAAGAACAACAATTTGGATTTAGGAAAAACAGTGGGACAGAAGAAGCCATATTCTGCAAGAGGGCATTAATCGAAAAGTACACAGAAGTAAACAAACCAATATTTGCCTGCTTCGTAAACTACACCAAAGCTTTTGATAGAAGACACCATAAACAATTTATAGACTGCCTAAAAGATATATATCTTTCAATGTTTTACATCTTATATTATGCAATCTATACTGCAGCAAACAGCAATAATACAATACAACAAAGAGAACGCTACATCTATTGGTATAAAAAGATGAGCAAGGCAGGAATGCATTCTATCACCAAGCTTGTTCAATCTATACACTGAGCAAATTTTTAAAAACATCACAAAGATGTCAGGCCTAAACGTTAATGCAAAGATAATGAATAACCTAAGATATGCTGACAATACTGTATTACTATAGTCCGTTCAGATTCGTTTGCCGAGATGTTATGATTTATAATTCAAAAAGTTCTTGATGATTTCACATGATTTTTGGCATACGGTGTTAAAATGTCCATGTCACGAGAACATATGTGTTACTCGATGTCTAGCTATAACGGTTTTCTTAAAGCGGCGAATTCCTTTGATCTTTGCCCATGTAACTATTATTTTGACCCTAATCAAAATGTTTTACAGTAATCTAGTGCAACGATGACCCATAGGCGTGTCCATAAAATTTTACTTGGTGGCAAGTATACAAATTTTAAATTATATATAGAACTTTTGTTCGTAGAGTCAATTTGATATAGTTCCATGCTCTTGGTGTGAGTTTCCCAAATGTTGTCGCTGCCTTTCAAATACGTACATTTAGTTCCTCATCTAAGGAAAGTGTGGCTGTAATAGTGGATCCAAGATAGCTGAACTTCTGTACTGACTCAAGCAGGCTTCCATTCAAAGTAATGGTTGTTGGTTTGCTTATAACATATTTTTGATTGCTTGGGTGGTCTTGAACAATAAACTGTTTAACAAATCAACTAGGAAATTTTGCAAATCAAACTATTTATCTGTAGACTTAATCAGAGTAATGATCATTCAGAATCAGACGAGTCAAATAGGTCGATTACTGCTTTCGGCTGAACAAACAACAAACCATCCTTTTTCCAATATTCCTCTTCTTGTCGTAACACATGATCCTCACATTTTACCCAGTAGTCTTTATTTATATTTGATAGAGCCTGATTTGTAAGTGTCTCAACATCGCATAATTTGAAAGTTTTATTTGTATATGCTACGTGTAACTTTTGCCCAAACTAGTTCTATAGGATTTAAGTGTGCATGATATGGAGGTAGTCTCAAACATCTATGGCCATGTTCTTGAGTTAACTTGTCTATTTTAAATATCGTTGTACGTTGTGTCTGTTTTACAAGGCTAAGCAATTCGGGTTTCAAGTAGCTGTCGTTAACTTGTATGTGTTCTTTTATGAGCCACGTTTTGATTGCATCTTTTGTACTTGATGATGTTGGGATTCTATCTTCTACGTTAACTACGTTATGGTATGAAGCATTGTCCATTATCAGACAAGAAGGTCGATCTAATATTTGAAGGATACTTTTCTCGATCCAGTCTTTAAATATGTGCCCATTCATTTCGGAGTGGTAGTCTCTATTGTCTATGGATTTTGAAATGAAAACGAGATGAGCATTCTGCAACAACCCATTATGTCTGCTACCTGCATGTGCAACTATCAAACGTTGCCCTTTACTGCTTGGTACTGATCTTTTAATACTTCCATCTGCTAACTGCCATTCCTTTTCATTTGTATGATGAGCGTTGATCCAAGTTGCATCTAAATAAACAATATCATTATCATTTTCGCGCATTTCCTTCACTTCACGTAAATACTTGCTTCTAAGAGCTACTAGATGTGGCTTCTCACAAATAATGTTTTTTTCCACCAGCATACTTTCTAAAGGTGAAGCCTGCACTTCTTAATATTTTCCATAATGTAGTTTTTGATATTCCAATGTCGTTGTTAGTTTTCAGCCAAAGCTTCAACTTTCTAAGTGTCACTTCTTCGTTTATATCAAACATTCGACAGATTTCTCTTTTTACTAGGTCCATATCAAAACTGTCTAACGTTTCTTTCCTTCCTTGCTTTCTTGCATTTGTTGGCAATAAATATCCGCTTCCTTTAACTATTCGATCAAATGAACGTTTACACAAACCTAAAATATGCATTGTTCTCTTCTCAGGGTTTGATAAAGAACAATAAAGATGTCCCTTTTTACGCTCTCTGCAGAAGTATTGATAAATCTTTATAGCAATGTTATGCTCAGTAAAATATTTTGCCTTTATATTCATTCTCACATAGACTTGCAGAAGATAATATGGATAGTGCCGCCTCCTTTCTGTAAATATTGAGATTTGCCTCTGAATTATGACTCGAACTCGAGTCTACGGCCGTGATTTTGACGTCACATAATTTCCGGTTTCGGCTAAAATGTCATTTTGTGCTAAACGGGAAATTTCATATGTAACATTTCTTTATAAAAATTTATAGTGGAAACATAACTATATTAGGACGGTGCGCATTCAGCCGTGAAGGTCATGCCTATATGTTAAAGAATCAGCTGTGAGATGTAAGCATCTACATAATCCCGCCGGTGTTTATAATATCGATTAATTTTTTTTAAATATAGGTTAAATAAGGCATCTTTGAAACTGGATCACATTTCTTTGATAAAAAAATATTTTTATAGCGACATTAGTATTCTAAACCTAACTTCAAAAGATCAATGCAAATGAACAATAAGTTTTTGAAAAAAATAAATTAATGTTTAGGCAAACGAATCTGAACGGACTATAGCAGAAAATCATAAAGATCTAAAAACAATTACTTAATTAAATAAACATGACAAGCAAAAAATATGGATTAGATATGAATATATAAAAGACTAAAACAGTGGTCATAAACAAAGATAATACCCAAAACCTACATGTGAATATCAAAGTTGAAGAAATAGACATGCTGACAGTTTAGAGCTACAACTACCATGGAGAAACTATAACCGGTAATGGAAAATGTAAAACTGAAATTAACAAAAGAACAGGAATTGCAAAAAGTAATTTTTATGAACATTAGACAAGGAAACAAAACAGAAAATTGAAGCTTTTGAAATGTGGATTTATAGAAGAATGGGAAGAATTGGATGGAAAGAAAAGAAAACAAAGGATGAAGTCTTAAAACAACTAACAATGAAAAGAGAACTACTAAACACAATTCAAACAAGACAAATGAGATTTTTTAGGGCACATTAAAAGACACAACATCCTACTAAAAGTAACTTTCGAAGGGAAAATACAAGGTAAATGAGGCAGACCAAGACTAACATGGACGAGTAACAACAAAAATTATAAGTCTACTTATTACAGCCCGCACTCTAAAAGTAAAATAGCAGAATGGCGCAGCGTGGTAGCCAACCTTCGATGAGGAGACGGCACCCAATGATGATGAGTTAGCCCATAGCAACATATTGATGTGAAACGTAGATTAATATTTTTTTTTTATTAAATTGCTCATTGGGAGCCGCGATAGCTCAGTGGTTTGTGAACTGGACTACAAAGGACAATGGGTAGGGTTCGATCCCAACCGACGGCTTCCGGGTTCACCCAGCCTTAAATGGATACCGGATTTTTTTCTGGCAAAGTAAAGCAGCACGGGCGTAATACCGACCACATTACCCCAAAAAGCATGTGCTGAAGGTCTGTAAAATATAGGGTCACTAACATCATATTTCCCTATACGCCACTTGGCGTGACGGGGGTACTTTACTTTTTACTTAAATTGCTCATTATTAGACAATTATATTTTTAGGTAGTTATAAAAATACTTAGTAATTTATTTTTTTCTTCTTCAAAATGTAGGTAGTTTAACAATTATTAATTGGGTCCCTCTGTAATTCCACACTTTCGTATGTACTGACTTTATTCCTTCCTCGGGACTATTCTAGACTGAATCAAACGGTGAATTGTGAGACATAAGCAAAATATATACTCTATTAAAAAAAAAACACTTGATTTACTCTTCATTATCAAGTTATACAGTATTCACAGAACTTCCGGTCAATATGGTGGATAAGCGGCAGAAACCGTTAAAGGCTATGTATGAAAAGTGTTCGTTGTTGCAGTTTCCTCATATTCCAAGTCCGATTTGCTACCTCAGCTTCTGAGTTAAGTGTTCTGTGCACACCGTGAGCCGTGCGTTTCATCCGTTTTGGTTGTTTTTCGATGTTCCGATAGCTTACGATGAATGATGATATCGTATGACGGAGAACAGATGGCTGTGTTCTCTTTCTGTGCGGTTTTGCCTTATGTCTTTTGGCGTGTGCTAAGACTGCTAAAATGGTACTGTAACTACCTTTATCGTTTGGGAGATGAGATACTGGCACGGGCGGTTGAGCAATTATGGATTTTAATTCGTTTGCAGTGATACCAAGGGCCTTCCATAACCCTAATCGTAACAGTATTCACATTACCATGACTATTATTTTTATGTATTCCCTCCACTTATGCTTATCCCCTTTTATGTATGTTGAGAATACTCAAAACATGTTCACTACATCCCTCTCTCTCTCTCTCTCTCTCTCTCTCTCTCTCTCTCTCTCTCTCGCCCTCTTTTTATTTCTCTCAAAAATAAAAAGGCTAAGCTTTCACGTGGCGCGTTTGTTACATTTTTTTTTTTTTTTAAAAATAGCATTCCTCATAAAATAAACATAATTCGTTTAAATCTAATTGCAGGTGTTCCACAACGAGGCCCCGTTCAGAGGTCTTCGCCAATCAAGTGATAGCCTCTCGGGGACAAAATGGAAATAATAAAGTTGGCATTGCACTGCTCTAGAGTGATGATTAATTTGTGTAATGTGCGCGCGTGTGTGTCATGTGTGTGATTAATTGTCGCAATCTCTAGTACTTCTCTACAGAATCATCGTCACAGATCTATAGCTGAGTACAGAATCTCTTTCCATTTCCCAAATCTACCCACAACACATAAACGACATACCATAGAAGTGAGAATTCCAGAGACGTTTCTAGAAAGTTGATTTAAACTTATTTCAATGATAGAAACAAAAGGAAGAACCCAGTCTAGCTCCCGTGGTGTATAGGGAATATGGTTATGATAACCGTCTTTTTACAGCCATCGGATCGTACTTTGGGCAATGTAGGCAACATTACCTACAACTGTGGCGCTATTATCAATGGGAAACAAATATTATATATGATATATATGATATATATACACGATTGCTGTAAACATACCTCTTCCTTTGAATTGATTCACTGATTATCGCCTCGGAAGTTTTCCTCTATAATAATATTCATTTATTATTATCTGTTTCCAGTCTAAAACCACTGGAAACTACTATTCGTGCTGTTTCGTCCTGAATGTTTGTCTGCAGCGCAAGTATTCAGCCCTACCCTGCAGCGCAAGTATTCAGCCCTACCCTAGCCGGGAGATACTTGTCTTAACAGGAAAAAATATTTCCGAGCTGTGATCGCAGACTGTACTCGACCCTGGCGAGAGGATCTTGTAGATGATGACCATCCACTCTTGTAGCAAGAGGTTCATCTGGACATCAGGAAGGACAGCGGAAGGTGACGTTCACACGGTCTTTGAGCTCCTTCTTTCCAGCGACTCGTGTTTAGCCAGCACCGGCAACTGGCAGTCTCCCCTCAACTGCTACATCACAACCGGCGGTCTCCCCTCAACTGCTACATCACAACCGGCGGTCTCCCCTCAACTGCTACATCACAACCGGCGGTCTCCCCTCAACTGCTACATCACAACCGGCGGTCTCCCCTCAACTGCTACATCACAACCGGCGGTCTCCCCTCAACTGCTACATCACAACCGGCGGTCTCCCCTCAACTGCTACATCACAACCGGCGGTCTCCCCTCAACTGCTACATCACAACCGGCGGTCTCCCCTCAACTGCTACATCACAACCGGCGGTGTCCCATCAACTGCTACATCACAACCGGCGGTCTCCCCTCAACTGCTACATCACAATCGCTGTAGCGGTCATTCTTCACGCGAACAAAAAGTAATCCACCATTGGCGAACTAGCCTTCAATGTTATTTTGGCCGCTGTACAGGTTGCCGATAACAATGACAGATATTGTTTGTGATCATAAGTTCAAAATTCTACGTTGAAGGCCTACATTTTTTCTAGGCCTGCTCCCTGTAGAGAGCAAGTAAAAAAAGTAAAGTACCACCATCACACCAAGTGGCGTATAGTGGTGCTAGTGACCCTATATTTTACAGACCTTCAGCACATTATTTTTGGGGTAATGTGGTCAGTATTACGCCCGTGCTGCTTTACTTTCCCAGAAAAAAATCCGGTACCCATTTAAGGCTGGGTGAACCCGGAAGCCGTCGGTTGGAATCGAACCCTTCCCCTTGTCCGTGGTAGTCCAGTTCACTAACCACTGAGCTATATCGGCTCCCCCTGTAGAGAGTACCTTCCATGATTCATGCGGCCTGCCACTGGAGAAACAACTCTAATGTACTAGCAGCGCGGACTATCAAGAAAGCAACACAATCCTAGTGACCTCATTTATGACGCACTAAAAACATGGACCCGCCTTACTTCTTTTTTATGTATGGATAACCCGCAGTTCCCGAAATCGTTGAACTCTAGCAATCTGGGACACAGATGGGTCTGTTACTGGGCACGTACGGAGGTCGTAGGCTTTCACGGTTCATGTTTGAGGTACGACTATGAAGGAAGATGTGATGCTTTCATGGCACATGTTGGAGGCAGAACTATGCTCCACATTGGAGCTGAAAGCTACAAGAAGACTATAATTTCCCGCAATTTCACAAAAATGTTCACTGCACATCATAATGATGAACTTATAGTGCCGTTTCCACATCGAAGGTCATGGTGCGCCATTCCGCTCTGTCTCTTGCTTTGATGGTGCAGAGTGTCATAGACTGACTTGTCCATCTTTTGATGTTACTCGTTCATGTTAGTCTTGCTCTGCCTCTGTCTCTTGCTTTTATAATGCAGGTTATCATAGTCTGACTTGTCCATCTTTTGATGTTACTCGTCCATGGTAGTCTTGGTCTGCGCTTCTCTCTTTTACATTGTATTTTCCCTTCCACGATTTCTTTTAGTAGGCGGTTGTGTCTTTTAACATGCCTCCAAAAATCTTAAGGCTGGTTTCACATGTGTCCCGCAACATTATTTATGCCATCATATGCCAACGAAGTAAAATTACCTATTTTGACGTGTCCGTGAGACGTTTAGCGGAAAGATTTGGTGAATATGTTCGCGATGTTCAAAAGAGAACAGATCTCCTTTAACTTTAAGATCCACTTGTAGTTTCCACTGCACAGCGATTTTACCAACACCCCGAATATATGTATGTATTATGGCCAGCGACCCATGCAGGTCGTTATGTTTAACCCTTGGGTAACTAACTTTCTGACCAAACTGACCCAAAACCTGCTGACAGCGACCAGGTATCTATTGTTGATGGAGCAGTTAGTTGAAACATCGCTGAGAAGTATGTCTCACTTGAATACCAAATATCTGCTCTCCCAGTTTGTCGTAAACACAAGACATGACACGTGTCACTGCGAGATCTTGACAGATTGGCTTTACAATCCAGGACCTGAAGATTTCATCGTTGCTGCCATGACTTCTTTTAGGCACAGATTTCACTTCACACGAGTCTCAAGCTCTTCTGGCGAGAAAGAAGTAGAGACAATGAGAGATAGAGAGATGATGGCATTTATGTGGGAATATAAAAATTTAGAGAAACAGAAAAGAAAAAAGGAAGAAACAGGAAGATAGAGCGAGAGAAATAAAAGCGATGTGGGAGAAGAAGAGGGACAAATCGAGTGAGAGATAGAGAGAGAGTTAGAGAGAGAGAGAGAGAGAGAGAGAGAGAGAGAGAGAGAGAAGAAGCTAGAGAAATAGAAAAGATATAAAAAGAAAAACATAGAAAAACTGAGATTGAGAGAGAGAGAGAGAGAGAGAGAGAGAGAGAGAATGAATAGGGCCGGGAGGTTAAGTCGTAAAGCGTCGTGGGTCCGGACAAAACAGTCCCGTGTTCGAATCGCGCCACAGAAGGTGGACATTCTTCACTTTAAGTCCATGGTTTTCACTTCACACGAGTCTCATGCTTTTCTGGCGAGAATGAATTAGAGACAAGGAGAGATGATGGAATTTATGTGGTAATATAAAAAGTTAGAGAAACAGAAAAGAAAAGAAGAAGAAACAGGGAGATAGAGCGAGAGAAACTTCACTAATTCACACCAAATTAAACGCAGTGTCGTCGATGGAAACACAACAGTAACATTTGTAAATAAGGTACAACTAATATGTACGATTAACAAGACAAGCTAATTATGTGAATAAACTTCATTTCCACGCCTCTATTCACATCACCTACCACATCTCCACCTCCTCCGTATCTTTCACAAGACATCTCAGTCTCCTTGGGCACCTCACATCTTCTCTCCTCTGTCTTCTGCAAGGCCACCGACTCCCACAGTTTCCTCCGACCCTACATCCTGTAACAACTCTCTTCCCTATTCTCAGCTTCTCAGAGTTCGTCGCCTTTGCCAAGACGATGACGATTTCCTTCACAATGTCCACCTGATGATGGATTTCTTCCGACGACGCCTCTATCCAGAATCAGCTCTCCTCCCTGGCCTGCGTCGAGTTCTCCACACTTCACGTCAGTCTGCTCTCACCCCCTCTACTCATACCCTCTTGAATAGAGTAGTGCTCGCCCTCAACTATCACCCTCGCCACTACGCTATGATTAGGACTATTCACCGCTATCTCCCTATTCTCCGATCTGACCCTACTACTCGTCTGCTCTTTCCCGACCCGCCATTAGTGGCCTTTAGACGGAACCGGAGCCTCCATGACTTTCTTGTCAGGGGCCGTCTTCCTGCTGCCCCCCTTAGCCATCGAGGTACTATCCGCTGCAACCGCAGGGTATGCAAAACTTGTGACCACGTTCTCCAGGCTGATACTGTCCTCTTCCCAAATGGTCCTTTCGAGATCAGAGAGGGATTCACTTGCATATCGCGGAACATCATTTATGCCATCATCTGCAAGCGATGCATGTTGACCTACATCGGTCAATCTAGACGACGTTTCGGGGATAGGACCGTTAACACCTATATGACATCACTCGAGATGCGGGCACTCCTGTAGCAGCCCACTTTAACTCGAGGAGCCATGGGGGAGGGCTGATGTCTTGGTCACCGGCCTAGTATCATGCTCCTCTGATAACCACAGTCGTCTCACTCTTGAGAATCGATCGCTCGTTAGGGTTGCCTCACCCCCCCCCGTGGCATCAATGTTTCCCTGTCCCTCTGATGACCCTTCTTCCTCCGACCCCTTCTACCTCTGTACTCCTCTTCCTATTTCACCTCTCTATTCTATCCCTTCTCCTAGCCTATCCCTTCTTTCCCCGTCCACTTTTAGTAACCTCTCATCTTGCCTTTTTCATCCTATTAACCCCCCCCCTCTGCGGACTACCTACAGGTACATCACCTCCGTATCACTATATTACCTCTCTACCTGGACTCTACCATCTCTCTGTCCGCCTCTATTGATCCTCGACCTACCCACCACTTCTCTACTGATCTACTCCCAGCTTACCCCTTCCCTCTCTATTCTCTTGTAGTCACTACTTCTCTATACCTACTATTCGAGCACCCTCCTTATTCCGATGTCCTCTTTTATTCCACTTCTAGAACCCTTATTCTCCCTTCCCCCCAGTTCCATAATTTCCCTGCTTCTTTACCTCTTTATCTACATACCTCCTGCGTTCCAATCCTATTACTCTACTTCGTACCAACTCCTTAATCTTACCGCTTCTGGCCTCTCCTCCCATCCACTTTATACATACCTGTCTCCTATTATTTCCTCCCTCTCTCTTCCCTCTTTGACCTACCTCTCTCTTCATCCATTTCCAGCCCACCCACAGACTATCTCTCTTGCTCATCTCCCAATTTACTCCCTTGTCTTTTGATTTACCCCTTCTTTAAACCTCTTGTCTGGATTACCATCGTGTATTGTCCTAGTAGATTTATGAGGCCACTTATCTTCTCCTTCTTCCCCCCCCCCCCCCGCTCTTTATTTGCACGCAGACATGCCCTATCCGGGCTATTGTTTTGGGTTTCTATATTTCCTCTGGCCTTTGTTTACACAGCAGTCTAACTGACTCGTCATTTCTTCTCCCCTCCCCCCTCCCCTCACAGCTGTTATCCCACGACTCCTGTCTTTCTCAACCCGCGTGCTTCCGTCACATGATGATTTCCGGGTATAGCCATACACAACAGTCATTCATTCGAATTCCATCTAGGCGGACAGACCAGTTGTTTGAGCTAAGTCATTTTCATATACGTTTTATGATACAGTATTCATTTTTTACTATTTACATCTCGAGCTCTTCCTCATTTTTCTAATCTTTCTATTTTATACATCTGGACGCTCATCCTACCTCCCCTCATGTAGCCTCCTTTCTTATCTCATCATCTTACTTTCCTCTTTTCTATCCACCTCTCCATTCACTTGATCATCCTACATGTAGTTATAGATAATTGTGTTTCACCTTTTGTTGTCGCTGTCCCTGTATTCTGAAGAAGGCCGCAGGTCAAAACGTCAGTATGTTGTGTTGTGTTTCTTCCTTGTAAAGCTGTCACCATACCTTGGAGTGTTTATCGCACCCCAATACTGGCTTCTTGCTACCAGCTTTACCGCAGCATTGCAATTATTTGTCTATTCCCTCCCCAAACATTTCGTTTGTCTTTTTCTAATTGTGTTTAGTAGTTCTCTTTTCATTTTTAGTTGTTTTAAACTTCATCGTTTGTTTTCTTTTCTTCCCATCCAATTCTACCTATTCTATAAATCCACATTTCAAAGGCTTCAATTTTCTTTTCTATTGTCTTGTTTAATGTCCATGTTTCTGCACCATACAGGAATAGAGAACATGTAACATTTTGATATTCTTAGTTTTAGCCCTGGTGTTATTTGTTTTGATGTTAGTATATTTTTCATGGCATTAAAATTGTTTTTTGCCATACCTATTCTTTTGTTTATTTCAATTGGACATTTTCCATCACTGGATAAGGTGTCCAAGGTAGTTGCATTGACCTATACATACGGTTAAAGGGAAGAGTCGCCCAGACACACACACACACACACACACACACACACACACACGTGTGTGTGTGTGTGTGTTTTGTGATTCGTGGTATCCGGACACGAGGTTATAGAAAGACTGTCGACCAAACATGTGTTGACATATGAGTTTAAGCCATTCAATTAAGACTCGAGCATATTCACAAAGTATTATGCTGACGTAATAAAGAGCAGTGTCTAAACTGAAACATGTTGTAAGAGCTTAAGAAGTGAAGTGTACTTTTGTGTTAACCGGACAAGACTCCATAAAGTAGAAAGAAAAGGTTAAACAGATGTTCTGTAAAAATAAAGCAGATATAAAAGTAATAAGGAAAGTTAAACGGGCCTTGTAATTTAGGGAGAAGTGAAGCATATATAAGAAGTAATTAGTACATGCTAAACAGACTTGTTATTTAAAGAATGTTATGTAATGTTAAACTATTTTATGCATGAGACATGTCTGGTGTTTATGTGCAACGATGCGTATTAGATAGTATATGTAATGTGTTAAATTATGAACCCAATGTGGAAAATGCGCTAATCCTACTCATCTGATATAGTAGTTTCATGATGCAAGGTTGTATATTTTAAATATCATTTCCAGAATCTATAATTTTTATAGAAACAATCATCATTTTTCGGGCACATCATGAGAAGATGAAAGTTGGAATACTTGGTTACAACTGGCAAAATAAAAGGAAAGAGAGATCGCGGACGACAAAGAGAGAAAATACTGGGTAGCTTGGTGTCATGGCATGGAAAACAGTCAACAACAGAACTGATACGATGCAATGTAGATAGACGATTATGGAAAGGCATGATCGCCTACATCAACCGGTATGGCACATGATGATGATGATGATAATTTTAAAACAGGGACAGAATTTGGAAGGCCAAAATCCATCATCAGAGTACGGTGAGATGAGAAAAGTTCAGGAACAAACGCAAGTGGGTGGTTGGGTGGTTTTAGGTCAAGTCTGACATGTAATGGGTTACTACTTGGCAAGAAACAAACAGTCTTTGCCACAACCGCTAGGACAACATTTCGTATGGCCTCTACAATCACCGTCGTTAAGGCAGGAATCGGCACACCTGGGGGCGGTGAAGTTAGTGCTGTCACAGGTTCCAGGATCAGTAGGATTTGCTGTAAAATATAAAATAATGCTAACAGTGAGTGAGTGAGTGAGTGAGTGAGTGAGTGAGTGAGTGAGTGAGTGAGTGAGTGAGTGAGTGAGTGAGTGAGTGAGTGAGTGAGTGAGTGAGTGAGTGAGTGAGTGAGTGAGTGAGTGAGTGTCAATGCTGTCACAATTCCCAGGATTAACAGTTTGCTGTAAAATTAAAAAAAATAATGAAACTGAGTAAGTTTGTGTGAGTGAATGAGTGAGTGAGTGAGTGAGTGAGTGTCAATGCTGTCACATGTCTCAGGATCAACAAAGTTTGCTGTAAAATGTTTAAAAAGGCAAATGAGTGGGTGTGTGTGTATGTGTGTGTATGAGCAAGTGAGTGAGTTAACTGTTACAATGAAGAGAGTGAGTGAGTTAACTGTTACAATGAAGAGAGTGAGTGAGTTAACTGTTACAATGAAGAGAGTGAGTGAGTTAACTGTTACAATGAAGAGAGTGAGTGAGTTAACTGTTACAATGAAGAGAGTGAGTGAGTTAACTGTTACAATGAAGAGAGTGAGTGAGTAACTGTTACAATGAAGAGAGTGAGTGTGTTAACTGTTACAATGAAGAGAGTGAGTGAGTAACTGTTAAAATGTACAGAACTTCATTGTTGTGGTGGTAATCGCTTCCACTTGAGGATAAAATGAACTTAGGTTCAGGAATGAGTATATATATATAAATGTATTCAATATGTTAGGGGAACATAAGCGTCTGCGGTCGCAACAAGAGAATAGGTGGACCATCAGCTGACCAAGACTTAGCAGCTCTACCTTTTCGTTGGTCCTCCCCCAGTAACAGCCTGTGTCAAAATAAGCTGGCTAGGATAAAACATAACAGCAGCAGAGAATAGTATAGCAAAATACTGCACATTATATGATATAGAAGCTATGATCGCCGTGTTCCTTGCAGAGGTGTCTCTTACTGATATAGAAGATCTAGTAGGAATGATCTGAATGAGAGTAATTTTAGGACAGTTTGAAGTGAAAATTGTATTTCAACTTTAATGTTTTTGTTTCTTTACTCATTTCAAATCACCTTTTCAATGTGATTTATTTTTCTTATACAAATAATGCTACTTTTGTAAATAAAACTAGCAGCCATGAACATGTATTTACATGTACAAACAGAATTAAACAAGTAATAATAATCAATAAATTTGTGCAACTGTAACATTCAAAATCATTATTAAAAATTGGCCCCGTCGAAATGCAGGTTTTGGATACGCCTACTAAGCCTCAAAGTGTCTATATGCTGGAAAAGTAGTTACCCAGCAAATACCTAATTTTTCTGGGACTAGACAAACTCCAAATTCTCCAATAAAAACCAAAAATGTCAAGAAAGCCATTACACCCGCCATTCTCTATGAGTCAAGAGCAACCTGCTCGCATCAACTTGTGACATCCCATCAACAACAACATTCAATATGTTGCAAACAATTGCGTACTACATTAACAGAAACTGCATGTGTGTGCGCTGCAACACGAAAAAAAAACTCATATTAAATTATAATAAAAAATATTACCAAGAGCAATGTATACGTGTTTGTTCTTACTTGGGTCAGATCTGCAACATGTGGCGTATGTGTCTTGGAGTTCCTTGTTGCAGTAGGTCGTCTTTGGACAAGGCAAATCAGGACCACAAGTGAGATCAGCCCAAGTGTTTCCTTTTTTAACGAGAATAGGATCTCCAACCTGGCACACTCCAGTATGGCTTCCAAAAATTGGTTCTAAAGATAAGATTCAAGAGTCAGCCATCATAAATTTATCCTTGGAACGAAATTAGCATGCTAAAAGAACTGCACTTGCAATTACTCTAATTCCTTACAACACGTCAAATACTTGGGCACAATAATAACATCAGATGGAGGATGCACCTCTTTAAAATAAAAAGCAGAACAGCTCAAGCCAAAAAAAAACATTTCAGAAAACAGTGGCGTATACTGCTTTAGGGGTCTTGGCTACCGCTGACATAATAAATAAAACATACATTATACTCAGTAGGCTACATAAAGTAATATTTGCTAATAACATCACTACTTTTAAATTACTTACTTTGTCTTGATGACTTTGTCATTGAAAGTACTGTTGGGTTGGATTATAAGTTTCTGAGAGAATGATTTCTCAATGGACATTAATGCCAGGCCAGATAAGCGTTCGCGTCTGAGTAGAGCGACAATAAGATTTGATTCTCTTGAGAGCAGAAAAAGTTCTTTCTACAGATGCTGACTGACGGGAATTTTTGAATGTCAAGGTCGTAAATACTAGATTCGGATAGAGGAAAATGTACCGTTGGCTCCTAGAGGTTTCAATGTAGAATAGTTTTATTTCATTCAGAAATGTTATAGTGGCCAGAGGAAAATATTGCTTTAATAAATGCAAATCAAAGCAAATAAATCATATTGGCCTACGAAATGTCTTATAGAATATTGGAAAATTTGTAATATAATTATTTTAAAAATATATAATAAATTATCATTTCCATTTGTGTTTCGTTAATATGTTCAGGCAACCGGCGGTAGCTGTGGTATCATAGAGAATACGCCACTGTCAGAAAATTAAAATTGTCTGATGCAATAAATCTTTGTCAAAAGAAGTGAAAAAGAGAGTTCATCGGTTCTGTATAGAGCCAATTTTGACAAATGGAAAAGAAGTCATGGACGGTAAACAAACAAATAAAAAAGACAATTAGAGACCACAGAGCTGGGATTTCTCATAATAATGTTGAATGTTCCCTGGATAACTAAAAAGACCAATGAGACCATTCTCATAAAGGCTAATACAAAAATGGAGAAAAAAACATAAGAAAGAAACAATCAATATTTTTCGGGCACATCAAGAGAAGAAAAAGTTGAAATACTTGGTCATAACTGACGACAAAGTAAGGGGAGAGATTTCGGACGAAGAAGAGAGACCATGATAGCTTGGTGTCATGGCATGGAAAACAGTCAACAACTGAATTGATACGATGATTGTGCAAGAACATGATCTCCTACGCCAACAGTTATGACACATAAAAGTAAAAAAAAAAAGGTAAAGTGTCCCTTCAAGCCAAGTGGCGTATAGGGAATATGGTGTTAGTGACCATAAATTTTACAGACCTGCGGCACAAGATTTTTGAGGTAATGTGGTCGGTATTACGGCCGTGCCGCTTTACTTTCCCAGAAAAAAATCCGGTACCCATTAAAGGCTGGGCGAACCCGGAAGTCGTCGGTTGGGATCGACCCCTACCTCTTGTCCTTTGTAGTCCAGTTCACTAACCACTGAGCTATCGCGGCTCCCTTAGTATGACACTTAACGATGATGAATTCCGTACTACATTTTAATCTTTTTTCTGCGAAATCTGAAGCTCTTTCCTTTCTTTTCCTTTATGAAGTAAACTATTTTCGAAAGTTTTGTGTATTAAGTATAGTTATTTTGTGCCGAACATGCGATGTAAGCCTTAGAGGCAATGCATCAGGAGGTCGACGCCTGGGAGCCATGACCCAGGCGGGCCCACATCCCCTAGAGTGTCAAGAAGCTAAAGGACCGAAACACTTACTCGACGGGGTCCTCTTCTGATGATCAGATTGCCTCCTGCTGCGAAGCTCTGTACAAGGAGTTTCCTACTACTATACTTCTCATTCGGCGTTCATCCGTTAAGTGGACGTTGATGCGTTATGTCGCTAATTTTTAAAAAATCGGTCGCTCTCCGACCCAGGGGAGCCGCGATGGATTAGTGGTTAGTGAATTGGACTACAAATGACAAGGGGAAGGGTTCAATCCCAACCGACGGCTCCGGATTCACCCAACCTTAAATGGGTACCGGATTTTTTCCTGGGAAAGTAAAGCGGCACGGGCATAATACCGTCCACATTATCCCAAAAATCACGTGCCGAAGGTCTGTAAAATGTATGGTCACTAACACCATATTCCCTATACGCCACTTGACGTGACGGGGGTACTTTACTTTTTTTTTTACTCTCCGACCCAACAATCCTAAACTACATAAAGAATAACAAATATATTAGTTTGTTCTTCTTGAAAGAATACCATGCTATTTTTTACTATACAAATAATATATTAAAGGAGGAGATGTGAGAAGAGCAAGATACAGACCCAGAGTCACATGGACAGATAGAATTAAAGAAGCGCTACAAGAAAATCAACTGGCGATGATTGAAACCGGTGAAGAGGCGAGAACTGGCATTTCGCATCTCTTTCGGTACCCGAACGGGTAGTAGTCTAGGTACAAGGAAAATTGAGCTTCGATGTGACAATGTCTACCATTAGCTTTATTCATTATTATGAAACTTTTTACATACAATTTTTACAAAGAAAGAAAGAAAGACAGACAGAAAGATATCCGAATTCAGCATTGTAAGTGTTATACTACTCTCAGAGTAATATACTACTGGTGATATGCAGACATGTTCATATAAAATATATAATGCGTAGCTGTGGTAAACCTAATGGGACAAAAGGGCAAAATAATCGCCAGTAAACGTTATGTTAAACAATACGGATATAAGACCGAGCATAATTATCATTTCGACTTATGGAACCTTCTTCAGTAGACACGTTTCAGATAAATATCTTTTCGTATTTGACCGATCTTTCATCCTGTCTTATTGCTCTTATCCTTTGTCCCTGTTTACTGATGACGACTTTGGGTGTATAAATGTTTATTATTAACCAGTCTTATTTCCATAAAGCAGCAATTTTCATTTTAATTCTTCCTCTTCTTTACTTCCTCATTTGACTTTCAGCGACGTGGGGAGAAAAATAATGTGCGGTCTTTTGTTCTTCTGTTCTCTGCTGCTGTTATGCTTCCTAAAGTTTCTAATATTTTCACAATCCATCTTTTTCGTGGTCAGCCCTTGAGGCTGGTGTTCTTGCAACGTTTATTGAAGGCTCGTTCTGTTTTATTTTGGTATTTCTGTCTTATTACATGGCCAAACTATTTTCTCTGTTGTTTCTTTATGTATTCTATGGCTGGAAATTATTCAAAGCTTGTTTTCTCAGTTCTTTATTTTTTATCTTATCCCTCAGGATGTTTCCTGTCATTTGTTGAACACATATAATCTCGGTTGAAGTTATTTTTCTTGTTTTTCTTGCATATAGAGTCCAGGACTGGCATTGGTAGCACAAGTTTGGGATGGAGAATGTATTCTAGATTCCTTGTTTTGCCTATAGAGTTATCTCCTTGTTGGACAATCGTGGTGTCCAATGATTTGACAAGCTTTTTTGCATCTTGAGTCTACTTCTGCTGTTTGTGAATTGTTTGTCACTAGACTTCCGAGGTATTTAAATCCCTCTACTTCTTTTAGTTGTCTGTCGTCTTTACTTATGTTGAAGTTTTGTTTCTCCTTTGTGATATTCATGACTTCTGTTTTGCTGATGTTGATTTTCATGTTGTATTTTGTGACTGTGTTGTTGCCCCTATTTAAGTGTTCTTGTAGGTCTTCTATTTTTTATTTTAGTTGCCAGTATTTTTCGCTAATGAACTATATTTTTTTACACATACTTCTGTTTAAAATTGAGAATACTGTTAAACATTTTTTTTTAAATAATGTCTCTCTCAGTGGTTAGTACACTCGCTGCCTGATCAGAATGGTCCAAGTTCAATTCCCAGAAATATATTTTTTTTACAGACCAACAAGGCTCCTGGGTTCACTCAGCCTTTACAAATGGGTACCGGATATTTTTCTGATAAGTAAAGGCAGCCTGGTATCGATCACTTGACCCAGAAATGTAATGTTGGTTGTGTCAAAATATGATCACCATCTCAATATTATATGCCTAGTAAAGCGTGGAAAAGGGTATGTCAGCTCAGACTTTCTATAGACTTAGAAACATTTGTTCAACTAGTTTTCATCTCAGCACCAGCTTATAATTTACAAGTCAAATATGCGATCCATACTTCTATATGCAGCAGAAACATGGAGAATGAACCATAAGATAGAAAGTCCAGTAAGAGGATTTCAAGTTCGCTGTCTTAAGATTCTAAACATCCGTTGGGATCAATATATTACGAATAATGAAGTCGCCAGAAGATCGGACATTAACAACATCAATCAAGATGTGAAAGGAAGACGTTGGAAATGGCTAGTCCACATTCTACGAATGGAACGAGAAAGGTATCCGAACCTACCATGGACACCACATGGTAAACGAATAAGAGGCAGGCAGGGGACATGGCGACGAACCATACATGATGAAATGAAAGAGGCTGACATGTCCTGGCGAGAGTTGTCCATGCTTTCTTCAGACCGGATTTGGTGGAGATCTCTTGTGAGTGCCCTATTACTGCCTACCGGAGTGCAGAGAAGAAGAAAGGCGTGGAGACAGCCTTTACTTTTTTCAAACTATTCAAACAGTATTTAACGATTAAACATGAACTAGCATACATATATAGGTGATCATGGCATTACTACAGCTTTTGTAAAACAATCACGTCATTGCAGGAATTTAAAATCAAAAGTGGAACATGTCAGGAAGGGATTAAAGAGCATAGATGGGTCGGTAAATGAATGAATGGATGAACTGAGCTTACAAGTTTATTTTAATAGATGGATCGATGGACACTGAGGATAACTGAATCATGGATCTGCTCACGTGTGAACGGGGAGCAGAAGGGCCTGCGACCTGCGGTCGCTATAGCAGGGTCGGCACACCATCAGCTGACCAAGACCCAGCAGTGCTACCTCCTCGTGGTCTCCCCTGGTAATAGTCTGCGTCAAAATAGACTGGCTAACAGAAGCTAGGATTGCCGTGTTCCCTGTAGTGGTTGCTGTTACTGATATAGAGAACCCAGTATTGCAGTACCTCTGGGCTGGACTAGCAGTTTCCCAGTATAGCCTTGGATAGACGAATTCCAACTTCTCCAGTAAGAGCCGGGAATGTCAATAAAGCAATTACGACCCACTACATCAATGAGTCAAAGGGCAACGCGTCACCTCGTGGCAATCCTGTCAACAACAACAACCAACACTGTAATGGCGTCGTTAGTCGCTACATGTTGATGGATGTTCTTCAGGGGAGATCGGGAGCTCTTACGGACTTGTTCGATATGCTATTAGGATGACCTATCGACTAAACTAAACTAAACTAAACTAAACTAAACTAAACTAAACTGTCTGCTGAATGATGGATGGTTAGATATTACGAAATGTATGGATGCTATAATTGATAGTGAAATAAATGATGGATGGACGGATGGATGGATGTAATAATTGATAGATAATAATTGATAGATAGATGATGGATGGATGGATGGATGGATGGATGGATGGATGGATGGATGGATGGATGGATGGATGGATGGATGGATGGATGGATGGATGGATGGATGGATGTTATAATTTATAGATAATAACTAATAGATAGATGGATGGATGGATGGATGTTATAATTTATAGATAATAACTAATAGATAGATAGATGGATGGATAGATGTCATAATTTATAGATAATAACTGATAGATAGATGGATGGATGGACGGATAGATGGATGGATGGATGGATGTTATAATTTATAAATAATAACTGATGGATGGATGTATATTATAATATATAGATATTAACTGATAGATAGATAGATGGATGGATGGATGGATGGATGTTATAATATATAGATAATAACTGATGGATGGATGGATGGATGGATGTATGTTATAATATATAGATAATAACTGATGGATGGATGGATGGATGTTATAATATATAGATAATAACTGATGGATGGATGGATGTTATAATTTATAGATAATAACATAGATAGATGGATGGATGGATGGATGGATGGATGGATGGATGGATGGATGGATGGATGGATGGATAATAATCGAATGATGTAAAAAATTAATAATGAATGTCACCTTACCTAAACACGTTGCTTTAAATGTACAACGAGGTCGGGAAAAGCGACAGTCAGCCACGACCCTACATGACTGAGTACCTTTACAGATCTGACAGTAAAAAATATAGAACAATTTTAAAAATAAGACTCTATGAAGTGTTACTACTAAAAACATGAAAGATTAAATCTAAAATCATTACTTTCCACGCAATAGTTGATTGCTGTATATAAAGATACTAGTAAACCGAGTGCAGTATAAAGTTGACTGTTTTAAGATTATTTTCCCACACATTTTTAAGTGATGTGTGTTTGTGTAAATGTGTATGTGGTGGGTGTGTATGTAGTTTGTGGGTGTAGGGGGAACAACTAAAAAAATTGTTTCTACTCTTTTTAAAGGTGCTGATATAATATATATTTGCCTCGTACTATTAGCAAAACTCTGTGTTGATTATGAAAGTTCAGATTCATTGTTCAGTACACTTACTACTTCAATAATTTTCAGTGTTTCTTTTCTCGAGTTTTGGCTCATAAATGTGTGTGTACGTGCGTTTGTTGTTGTTATTTTGCGATTATTCGTGGTATGCTTTCAATTCTTTTTCAATCGACCTATTTAATATAATATTTTTTAGCAAATCCTCACAATGGTGGGATATGTTGATATAATGATCTAGTAACATCTGGAATGGATAAGTTTCACTTTTCCATTATAACCAAATAAATCAAGAAAGCGATTGCAAACTGCTGCATTACAGCCCTGCCATAATCACAAACCTGCCACATCACCAACCTGTCACCAACCTGCCACATCATCAACCTGTCACATCACCAACTTGTCACATCATCAACCTGTCACATCATCAACCTGTCACATCATCAACCTGCCACATCATCAACCTGTCACATCATCAACCTGCCACATCATCAACCTGTCACATCATCAACCTGCCACATCATCAACCTGCCACATCATCAACCTGCCACATCATCAACCTGTCACATCACCAACCTGCCACACCACCAACCTGTCACATCATCAACCTGCCACATCACCAACCGATCACATCACCAACCTGTCACATCATCAACCTGCCACATCATCAACCTGCCACATCACCAACCTGTCACATCATCAACCTGCCACATCACCAACCTGTCACATCACCAACCTGTCACATCACCAACCTGACACATCACCACCCTGTATCTAAGAACCGACAGTTTGAGTTGAAATACTTTTGTTTGATACAACTTGAAGATGCATCAAATATATTTCTTGCTCTGTTTTGATAAGATCATCGCAACAACTGTTATGTAAATGAATTTAAATTAATAGGTTTCTTCTTTCTTCTGAAATTCCTGATACCATGTACATCGGTCTTAAATAAATTGAGGACATCCGGTCAATATGGCGGATAGGCACAGGAACCGTTTAGGCACTGTCTGAAAAGTGCTGCTTGTTGGTATTTCCTCATATTCCAAGTCCGGCTTGCTGCCGGGGCTACTGAGTTTAGCGCTCTGAATTCACCGTGAGCTATGTTTTTCACCCAGATGGTGTTTCTATATTCAGATTTCTGACGATGAATGATGATATCGTATGACGAAGAACAGTTTTGCTGCGTTCACTTTCGGTGCTGATACGACTTATGTCTTTTGGTATGTGCTGTATTTATTATGATGGGAACTGCAGCTGTCTTTCTTTATTTGGATATTTGGTGAGATGCTAATTCAGATGATTCCACTGTCACGGGAGGTTGATCCATTATGAATTTTCATTCGCTTGCAGTGATACCTGGGCCTTCGAGTAACTATAACTATAACTAAATTCACGAGTCTCTGGCAGGAACTGTGTTGATTGCTGATGTAAGTCGACCAGTACGGTCATGGCTTTAAAAACATTGATACTTTGATCTGGTTAATGTTGAAAGTAACATTTCGTCTGATAACGTTGGATTATTAGTATTTAGTTCAGCTTGCTGCATTTCGTTATGAAAGCTCAGCCGTATCGTTGGCTTGCAGATCTACTGTAGCGACCTTAGATTCAACCTCAGTTGGTCGTGGTCAGACACACACAGAACCTGCTTGTCATTTTCTCACAGATTGGTAATTATTGACAATATCAACACTCTTCTTCTTCTTTCTTTCCCCATTTATATTTCAGCGTTAAGGGGAGATATAATAAAACCTGATGAAGGCTTTTGCCGAAACGTTGTTGCTTATCTTGTCTTTCTGTTAGTTTAGCTGCTCAACACCACTTGATGTTTATTTTCTTTGCGATATAAGTTGCGGTCTTTTGCTCTTCTATTGGCCTCTGCTACTGTTATAAACAAAAGGTAAAGTAAAGTACCCCCGTCACGCCAAGCAGCACATAGGGAATATGGTGTTAGTGACCATATATTTTACAGACCTTCGGCACATTATTTTTGGGGTAATGTGGTCGGTATTACGCCCGTGCCGCTTTACTTTCCCAGAAAAAAATTCAGGTACCCATTAAAGGCTGGGTGAACCGGAAACCGTCGGTTGGGATCGAACGCTACCTCTTGTCCTTTGTAGTCTAGTTCACTAACCACTGAGCTATCGCGGCTCCCCTGCTACTATTATGTTTCCTCATTAATCCTTCTTTGTCAAGGTCGACCCTTGAATCTGGTGTTCTAAAAGGCAGTGTTTTGTGTTTTGGATTTGTCTTATCACGTGGCTAAACTACTGTATCTGGTGTTTCTTTATGTATTATATGGCGGGAATTATGCCTCATTTTTTAAAAAATCAGTTATTTATTTCTGTTTTATCTCTCAGATACTTTGCTGTCATTCATCTTATATTTCATCTCGGTAGTGGTTATTGTTCTTATTGTTCTTGAGCCTAGAGTCGATATCTGGCATTGGCAACACAATATTAAAACTGTTAAGACATAATTCAGCAAATAGTGACACAACACCTTATTAGAAATTGATTAAAGTCAGTACAAGTTTCATGTACGTTACCAATGATACTCAGCAAGTCTTAACTTCTCAGGGCAGTCTCGTAATAAAACACATTTCGATCTTCATATTTTATTATTTGAAATTATCTTTACTTTGAGCATTTATTATCTTCTAACTAACATGTCATATCGAAGAAACTATCATCACCATCATGCAGCATAAAAATAAACAGGGCAAATCTGAAACAAGTGCAACGTTTCAAATACTTGGACCCCCAATAATAACATCAGATGGAAGATGCACCACTGGAATAAAAAGCTGAATAGCTCAGGCCAAAATAGTATTTTAGAAAATGAAAAATATCTTATGTAACAAATCTATGTCAATAGAAATGAGAAAGAGAGTTCATCGGTGCTATATAAAACCAATTCTGACCTATGGAAGCGAATCATGGACAGTAGACAAACAAATGAAAAGACAAATTAGAGGCCACATAGATGGGATTTCTCAGAAGAAGGCTGAAAGTTCCCTGGACAGCTAAAAAGACCAATGAGGAAATTCTCAAAGAGGCCAACACAAAAAGGGAGCTCTTAAAAAACATCAGAAAGAAACAATGAATATTTTTCGGGCACATCATGAGAAGAGGAAAGTTGGAATACTTGGTTAAAACTGGCAAAATAAAAGGAAAGAGAGATCGCGGACGACAAAGAGAGAAAATACTGGATAGCTTGGTGTCATGGCATGGAAAACAGTCAACAACAGGACTGATACGATGCACTGTGGATAGAAGATTCTGGAAGGATATGAGCGCCTACGCCAACCGGTATGGCACATGATGATGATGAAGCAACATTTATGTTAATACTCAACGATGTTGAAAATCCTTGTTCCAAGAATACTTTTCATGAATATTGTTCTTGCTTGCGTTCTCCCAAAAACTAAAGGGATACACCTCTTCATCATCCGTCCTTTAAAGGACGTTAAATGGCGTTTATGCGTTGTGTTCCGGTCTGCAGTAAAACTGGGATATTTGCGCCTTTTGGTTCAACACATCCGACTTCAGCATGTTAGTTTTAAAAAAAAATGAAAAGTTGCCCCGTCACGCCAAGTGGCGTATAGGGAATATGGTGTTAGTGACCATACATTTTATAGACCTTCGGCACATGATTTTTGGGGTAATGTGGTTGGTATTACGCCCGTGCCGCTTTACTTTCCCAGAAAAAAAAATCCGGTACCCATTAAAGGCTGGGTGAACCGAAAGCCGTCGGTTGGGATCGAACCCTACCCCTTGTCCTTCGTTGTCCAGTTCACTAACCACTGAGCTATCGCGACAAGTTAACTTCCCTCTTTGATCCCTACTCGCTTGGCCGGACTAAACAGGTTAATCTGTTTCTAGAGGCACCGCGAAGAGGTGGAGCAGGGTCTGGGTGGTTCTGGTTCATCAATCCTGGCACAAGCCATCACCTAATGGGTCACTGACAGCTCTCATATCTGCTGCTGTTAGCTACCTTGCCTCCGAAAACTGTTCTAAAAATATCCCTAACTATCTTCATCTTACATTATAAGCGACACAACTTTTCAGCCTTATAAATCCTAGCTACCCTTCAAACTTCTATTTCTCTGCGTCAAAATAATCCGATAGAACCCCTCGCTGGCATCTGTCCCAAGACATAACCTTCTGCTCGGATCTAAAAATCAGCTCAACTGACCATTCTTTGTCTACTTTGCTATGTTTTCTGTTAGATAATCAACCACTTTCCCGTTCTAATGCTGTCGTCAGATTCTATTTTGACCTTTGCAACCTTTAAGTTACTTTTCTATGTGCAAACTTGCACCTGTCACGCTAACCTATCATTCCCCGTTCATGCATGTTTCTGTTTCTTTCTACCTATCAATCTCTCCCACATGTACCTACATCTGGTCTACTCGTTCTCGTCCCAAGTATTTAAACCCATTCGTTCTTCTCTGTCTCTCTCTCTCTCTCTCTGTTCCTGTATATTTTATCCCCCCCACCTCTCTTTTTTCTATCTCTCTGTATCTCTCTCTACCTTGCAACACACTATTCGGAAAAGAAGAAATGTTGTTATATTAAGTGACAAGAAATAACATAAGATAAAACGTATTTGTAACTGCTATACATGTACCTTTCCAACGCACAGAGGGTCTTCAACAGGTTGCTGCCCCAGTACTTGCCCAACACAGAGTACAATCTGTGGAAGTAAAACATAATAATTGTAACCTCACTTCTCTTGATCTTCATCTCTATTGAGGAGACACCTTAAGTAGTATAGGTGTCGTTATACACCTACAGAATGTACATTCAATATGTGCAGCATTATATATGTTTCTGATGTTTCTGAACATATTTTTCTAGTCCGGCGAATGTTCGGCTGACCCCGAATGTTTTTGTTCCGGCCGTGACCTCTCGCCCCGTGACCTCTTAACTCGTCGGGCAGCGTTATCTCGCGGGCGTTATCTCAGATAGCGCTGGTCAGGTGCTCGCTCGGTGGATATTATCTCAGGCAGCAGCTTGGTCGGGGTTCTAAAACTTGCTGAAAGCAGTATTGCAGGGGTGATGTGAATATGTTGTGTGTGTCATGTGTTTATATTTTGAGGAAGTGAGTACCTGATTCAGTGGTTATCTCGGGTGTAAGTGTGGTTTAGTATTATCCCTTAAGGTATCTATGTGCTGATATCGGGTGACCAGGTGTGCAAATTGTAAAAAAAACTTGTTGGTTGTGATGATTCTAAAATTGGAGAAAATGGGTGTTTTCCCTTTTGATTGTTTGTCTCATCACCACCAGCATGTACTCTTTCTCTCTCTCTCTCTCTCTCTCTCACTCTCTCTCTCTTTCACATTCAAGTTAAAACAAGTAAAAAAAAAACAAATACTTTCTATATTTAATTTCACAATAAAGATGTTATTAATACAGCAGAGAACAGATATTTTAAAATATGTTACTGTCCGGTTGATGAATTTGGGCATCCATGGGGCCCCCGAAGTCGAAATATCCACGGGGTGAGCAAACGATAAATGATACGGTCATTAATGTGTTGTCTCGATGAAAAAGGCATGATAATTCTGTTAAGCTTCGCACCACGACACTTTAAAATTATATAATAAACATAATACAGACCACACGTGTTGCTAAACAAATCTTGCAACACCCGTGGGTTGTAAACGAATGGAACGTGTGAATTTCGCTTGATAAAGTTTAAAATATCCATGTGTCTGGGAGATAAACCGTAGGAAACGAAATACTCGCATTCTCCGAGATCGTTGTAAAAGAAGGTCATTCAATGCTCACTAGGTTTTATGGGCAGGATCGGTGTTTATGACAAAGGCTGCATTCGCTGTTGTGTCGATGGTGGGTGGTAAGTGGTTTTATGGAAGGACACTAACAAGGGAACAACGTCGAACGAAAATATCCGACATCAAAAGGTTGTAAATCTCCCCCGTGTTCATTTTCTTTCTCTCAAACGGCGAAGTCTGTTAGAACCTGGTGTGTCTTGGACACCTCGAGTACTGAGTCCAACTCGGTGTAGATGATAACTTGTAGAAGAGGTAAAGGCATCAAGATGAACCAAGATGCATAGAGATGCGAAGCTGCTGTAAAGCTGATGATAAAAGCAATACTAAAAAAGAGGAAAAAAGTGGTATGGTGACAGCTTTACGCGGAAATGGACGAAACAATTAGATTTGGTAATATACCCTTATATATATTTTGTGTGTTTGTTGTTCGTCCAGCTGAATGTCTCTTGGCAGAAACTTTGACTTTGTTTCGTCCATTTCCACGTAAAGCTGTCACCATACCACTTTTTTCCTCTTTTTTAGTATTGCTAACTTGTAGGGGAGTAATTGTGGGAGCGACGAACTTATGCTCTATCGACAAGGGTCCGCTTGTGGCTAGCTCAAAGTACGATCCATCTAGTAGGCTGGAGTAGAGGTCAAAACCAAATAGACAAAATCCGTCCTTGAACTCTCGATAATCAATGTTATTCCCAGCGTCCTTACCAATCAGACCCATGGCCAGATTTGTACCAAAGAAAGCCCTCGTGTATTGATCTCGTTAAAAGTCCATAGTTAGAGGCTTTCCAGAAGTACATCTCCCTTCGACCGTCAGGTTCATATAAGTCAAACCAAAGTGTTGAAAATTGAATGGGTTAGCGATATAAACACCATTAAAGGCACTAGCTGTAATCAGACCTATCACTATACGGGTTGGTGTTTGAGACAAGAATAAATTGTCTTGACTGTGGGAGATCATCCAGCTAGCGATGGAAAATGTTTTGATGGTAACCTTCTTGATCAGGTACCGAGCATTCCCGCTTAAAAGAGCCTTTTCGTGGGCCAGAGAAATCGCGGGTTTAGCTAAGCTTTCCCGAACATGAGCGCGGCGGAGGTGATAACACTCTTATAAGCCACAGACCTATCATAAGCAATGATGTTGAACGCATCCTTAGAGGGCGTGAGTTTGACCTTTACGTTGACTCTATTTAACATGTAACGATCCTGCACAAAGACATCAGAGTGCAAACGACCCATCATTTCAACCTCTTTACAACCCGAAGTCAAATTGCGCCGTGTTTTAAGTCCCTCATTGTCTTTCATATTATCGTGGTGGCCCGCTGTGTCTTTGTAGAACAGAGCGGCCGTCAGTATCCCGCTTTCGCATCCTCCCAGTAATTTAAAGAATCTCGAACACTGCTCTAAAAGGATAGGTAATCTCCGATGATGTAACCAACGTGTCGTTTAGAGATACGTCGAGTTGTGAAAAAAAAACTGTGAAGATAATTGTTGACTGGTCCACCTCAGCATCCGATGTTACACTATCCACATTGGGGAGGGTGATCATGACCCGCAGATGCAAAAACGTGTTGAAAAGATCTAGATACTCCTCGCTGTTTACAGAAACGAAAAACTCGATGGGTGGGCCATGCGATAAGGCCGCGATCGGACGAATTCAATAAATTGACCAGAGTCTGGAGATGTCTACGTGGGTTGAACGCTAAGTAAATCCAAACCAGAATGAAGACATTCACACGACTTGGGGTGAATGAGATACTTTATTCATCGAAAATATTCATTGCCACCGACACCATCGTCTTCGTCTTCTTGTTGTGCACCGAATGAAGGGGGAACTGTCTAGCTGTCGGTTTTATCCTCTTCGTAACGGGTTCTCCGGGTGGTGGTACCTTTATGACGCGCTTTCTGCTTTGTCGCCGCAAATCACTTCCTTGTTGGTTGTTACCAGTCTACGGCCACGTGTATCAACCACTGACCGGACTCCTTAGCTCGTTCTTTGAAAGCTTCACCGACATTTTTTCCCTGCTAATGCATCCTGTGCGACCTACAGACCGGCCCCCAATCCTTCTCTGAGCAAGGCTTTACCCCCTGTTTTTAACCATGGTAAAATAGCCCTCTCGATTCCCCCAAAGAAACTACCGATTCCTCCACCGCTCTGATATCAACCTCCTATAAACACGGGTATTTCTTCACCCACCTGAGAGTAGTAAAAGTCTTCGTATAACTCAACATCCCGATGAAGGGGTGTGTCTCTCACCGTCATACCAGATCGAGATGTTTCTTCACTCGAAAGTGTACCGTTAGCACCGACGTCCCGCTGGTGAATGGGTTAGTTTTTCCCGTGTTCGTTGGCTAAAAGGATTTCCACGGTGTCGAAGGAAAATCTGCTCAGGCGGACGTAGTGAGGATTATCGTAGATCTGAAACACCACGGTGTGATTTCTTTTGAGAACAGGCACGCTCCTGAGGAGAGGTACCATCACATCCCCGACGGGTCTGGGTGAAACGCGATCGCAGTAGACGTAGACATTTTTCGCAACACTTTCCAAGTCCATTGCGCCCACGCTGTAGATATCGGGAGCTGCGTCTGTTATGCAGGTCGTGGGGAAGATTAAGATGTTTTTCAAAGTGTCGCTTATGATAACGCTGACCCCTTTTACGTAGTATTTCAAAATGACTTTATTCGCCTCCTTTGTGTAAAGGAATCTCATTCTTGCCACTTTTGCACCCGCGCTCGACTCCTCTTTTATGATCAACGCATTCAACGCGCCGATGAAAGCCTCGGGTATCTTATATAACACCGGTGCCAGGATTACGGGGAAGGGAGATCTAAGGCCGCGAATTTCGTTGTTAGCGAATGGCTCGTAACGAATCCAGACATCACCCTCTATCACATTGAAAAAATTAAGTGGAAACTGTATTTCCACCAGCGTGATCTCATACTGCGTCGATATTCTGAGGGAGTTTAACGAAAATGTGGCCGGGGTTATTATCCTAAAAATCGCCACAGAAGCATTACTGGGTAGGATGACATGAAAACTCATCGTACTTAATTCACCGTCTCCTCTCCAATATGGATTCGGTAGCATGTAACCCAAACAGCTGTTCAGTTGGGCTATCCACAGTTTTCCGTCCTTTGCGCCTGGCTTTTCGGTGGTCAGATTGAACAACGAGACCGCGACAACGGCATATATAACTACTATTTGACAAATAAAGACAAGCTCTAAGTGGGGAGATAGTTTCCAAGACACCCGCCATAGCATGGTTCTCTCTCTCTCTCTCTCTCTCTCTCCTCACTACCGAGTTTACGGTTCTCAACAAAACAGGCTATCCGAAAGTTTCCCCTTCTTTTTCTTATTCTTATTCTTCTTCTCCTTCTCTCATCTCTAGTTTTTGTATCTAAGAATGTCCTTGGTCGGTATCTAACTATTGAATGAGTAATCGTACCCAAACCACTTGACTAAACTCTCTTTTCGGCCAAATGATGTACGACGTTCGGTTATGATACTCTAGATTCTGTACTCGTGCTTGTCTCCAACTTTCTGAATTTCTGGTGTGTAGAATGACGCCTCTATCTCGTCGTCCTTATCTTCTTTCAAAACATATGTAACGGGGTTTGTTTCATTTACTCGACTGATGGAAAACAGTTCTTCCGTCCAAGCCGGGACATAACGCTTTTTAAAATTGGCTCTGCCCAGGACCAGTCTAACTCCATCACCGACCTTATACAGGGGTATTTCAAATTTAAGCTGCATTTGTTACTATACGTGTTCCACGCCTGTTCTTGATTGTCTGTGCTGACGTCGACCGGTGCCATTTTTATACTTCTGTGATACGAATGGTTATAACTTCGAAGTAGGGCGGGTAGGACTCGGACATAAGACAATTGATTGGATTTCGTGAAATAACGCTACATCCGTTGTTCCAGAGTCCTATTAAAGCGTTCCACCACGGCGGTCTTAATATCGTCCTTCTGTGTAGTGAAAAAGTGAACGTTGTTGTCAGTGAGGAATTTCTGAAATGTTCTGTTCAGAAACTCTGACCCTTTATCGGTTTGAAAACTCGCGGGTTTCCCATCAAAAAATACTTTACTGACGGCTTCCACTAAGGATTTGCCAGTTCTCGTTCGTAACGGTACAGGTCACGCGAATTAACTGAAAACGTCCACGCAAGAAACCAAATAGGAATACCCGTCGTTGTGTTTTTTTTCAAATGTCTCATATCAATTAGGTCTGCTTGATATTGCTGTTGGGCCCCACTCGTTATAATGGAACGCCCTTCAAATCTGCGACGAATTTATGAAGGGTATAGGTATCCTGATGACTCAACCATCGATTGATCTCTTTAAGTCCTATTTTGGTGTTACGTTGCAGGACCGTTGCACCACTATACGACACTGGATGACTAGGGTCAAAGTAATGACGTCTCAATTTTTTCTCCACCGTTCCCATTTTGGTGTTCGGATTCCGCTCTTCCTTTTTTTCTATCTCAGTTTATATGTGGTTACCTGCGGGGTGTTTTCATTACTTGTCTTTGGGGTTTCCGCTGCTGGTGTCTTGGTCTGCTCTGGTGATACCTCGAGTGATGGTGGTGGAAGTGTTTTTTTCTTTTGATGTGTTGTGTTGAATGAGATCAACCGATCCCGGTGACCGTCGTTTATACTGCTCCAATTTAGTTAAATACTGATGCAGAGCACGTTGGTACACTCTGGCCTTATAAACGGGTGTTAAATCATCGCGGTCTAGCATACGTTGCATTTCATCATCTAAATCTCTCAAGTTGTCATTGATCGCCCCTCGGGTGGGGTATACGTGGTAGTAGGCTGTTTAAGACCCTCGAGCAATCGAGGATCCATCAAAATCATTTTTTGGCCATTGTTACGCACCTAGTACTCCGCCGGGAATACTTAATATAGATCGTATCAATGCACCTATGAACCCCAGAATCTCTTTCCGCCGCTTAAGAGTCGGTTTCTTTTTAGTGAGAAGTCTCAACTTGTTCTTGTGTCGACGTAACTCGCACTTCTGTCGCTGAGTGAGTCTAACATTACCTTTTAATATGTTATGACAACACTCGCACAAAAAGTTAATGAGTTCGGGAGAGGCTGTTTTCAATATGGCTCTTTAACCGCTCGGCGTGGCGGCGCGCAACATTTCAACATTTCACCGTATCGTCTAAGTGATAGATCGCACATTTTTATTACTTTGGCACGTAGACGATTTGTCTCTCCCCTGGGAATATATTTGTTCTGAACCTAAGATGATCCGGTGTATCCTGACGAAGGTCAACCAACAAGTAACAGTGAGGAGACGCTGTCGCGTCCTTAAAACTATCTTGGTGGTACCTGACGTGGGTACATTTGTTTAGCCAGACTGATAACTTGACTTTCGTCTCTCTGGCTCTGAAAAGGACTAAATAATGTGTATTGGGGCTTATGTTTCGATGTTCCTTATTTTTTTCCGAACAGGTTTTGAACAATGTATATCACACTAATATCTCTGTGATGACTACCTTTGGTGAATAATTTTGTTACCCTCTCGTCCGTCTCCGACATCGTCTTCTCTTCTTACCACCTTCCAATTTATCGTTGTCTGGTAGACCCTCGATAAATCTCACTGGCCCCATAGTCTCGTATATTGGTTGTCATTCCCCATAACACCATATAACTTCCTCCGGTACGGGGACAGCTAACTCGTGAAGATTCTGTATAAACGTTTGCATAAATACCGTTTTCCCACACCCTGTAGTTTCGGCTATCAGAGAGTTTAAGGGTTGTTTCCATCGGGGATCCATCCTCACATATTACACTTTATTGATTGTATCGCCCCCCTCCCAAATGTATTTTTCCCTCCTCGACGACGCTGAATGGGATTTGAAGTAACAATGACAGCAAGTGATTTTTGGTCAGCATGCTAGGTTTCCCCTCTTTAAATCACACCTATTTTAAAAACTGCATCCCATATAAACACTACGGGTTTACTAGTCTCAGTACGCGTTACCTGTCTCCTGTTGTTACACACACACATAAACAATAATTTCACGCGTCATCGGCCAGGTCAGCCGGTGATTTCCCACACATCAGCACTTGGCTCAGTCCGAAAGGTCACTTCCGGGGGGTCATTGCTGAACATGTATCAACACGCCTGATAACGTATTGCGTTAGTTACTATAATAGACGTCTGCGACCCGATTACAGTGAGGTATAAAGCCCAGTCGATCAATGCATATGCACACACACAGATAACCAGCGTCTGTTACCGAGTGGTTTGTGTTTGTTTTCTTTGAATATGGAGTAGCGTAGCGTGAATTTGCCATTTTCGTTTGATATTTGTGATAAGCGCATTTTCATGTCACGTGGTAATGAGAATATAATTCCATTGTCAAAGGATGGTGTTAAGGCAGTTCAGTTTGTGTTTTTCGTAACAGACCATTGATAAATATAAGGACATATAGTGGTGAGAGTTTTTTTTATTTCCTACCAGAACTGGGATAATACTCTCGAGAGAGGAATTTATCACGCTAGTTGAGATGCGAAATAAAATTCTTTTCGCTTATGCTAACCTCAACTACACGCCACCTCATGTTAACCAGAACCTAAACTACACGCCATCTCTTGTTAACCTGAACCTCAACTACACGCCATCTCTTGTTAACCAGACGAAAGATCCTGCAGTCATGGATGCCCCGGGTGATTCAACAGAACCACCAATTACCTATTCCATCTTTGATCAAGATTTTGTCAAAATGGAAGACGGTTGTGTTTTGAACGCTAATCAACCTTCCTATGCACCTGTGTTTGATAGACATTTAACACAAACAGACAGTACCACCAACACAGGAGGGAGAAAGCCCAGACGGTTAAAATTAATAAATTCATCAACCGGACAGTAATATATTTTCAAAAATCTGTTCTCTGCTGTATTAATAAAATCTTTATTGTGAAATTAAATATAGAAAGTATATGCTTTATTTGACTTGTTTTAACTTGAGTGTGAAAGAGAGAGAGAGAGAGATTACATGCGAGTGGTGATGGCACATGGTGATGATGATAAGGATGATGATGATCATGATCATGATGATGCTGATGATGATGATGATGAGACGAACAATGAAAAGGGAAAACACCCATTTTCTCCATTTTTAGAATCATCACAGCCAACACGTTATTTAAATTTGCACACCTGGTCATCCGATATCAGCACACAGATACCTTAAGGGATAATACTAAACCACACTTACATCCGAGACAACCACTGAATCAGGTACTCCTTTACTCAAAATATAAACACATGACACACACAACATATTCACATCACCCCTGCAATACCGCTTTCCCCAAGTTTTAGAACCCCGATCAAGCTGCTACCTGAGATAACGCCCATCGAGCAAGCACATGGCCAGCACTACCTGAGATAACGCCCGCGAGATAACGCCGCCCGACGAGTCGAGAGGTCACGGGGCAAGAGGTCACGGCCGGAACGAAAACATCCGGAGTCAGCCGAACATACGCCGGACTAAAAAAATATGTTCAGAAACATCAGGAAAATGTGCAGAAACATATAATATAATGCTGCACATATTGTCTGACCATCGGTGGACATTTAACGGCACCTATACTACTAACTTAGTTTAGTCCCGAACGGATCTATCTTCTTTGTGCTAGAGCTGTAAGTGTTTAGGGCCAAAGCAAAGAAATGAATTAAAATGCGAAGCTACAGTAAAGCTAATTGTAAGGAGAAATATATATATAAATATATATATATAATAACAGTATGGTTAAAGCTTTAAGTAACAAGTGGACGACACAAATTATAACGTTTCGGCTCAATAGGCCTTCAGCAGGAACAGGAACAATATACAACACACACACCGGTATGTATTTAAAACAAAATTTGTAAAATTATTATTTTTTATTTTTTTTTATTATTATTGTTATTATTGTTATTATTATTATTATTATTTATTATGTTTTGTGTTAAATAAATATCTGTCAGTGTGTTGTATGCTTGTTCCTGCTGAAGGTCTGTTGGGCCGAAACGTTGTTCTAATTTGTGTCGTCCACTAGTAACGTTACGCCCGTGCCCTGCCGGGGCCCGAAAGGGGAGTAAAGAATAGCGGCGCTGTACCCTACCAGGCATGTTCGTAAGAGGCGAGAAAGGAGGGTTGGGCATGGGACTGGCTATCCCATACTGTAAAAAAAATAAGCCGAAAAAACTTCACAAACATGGACAAGTCAAAGAGAGAAAAAGTAAATCCGCCATCCAGGAAAGAGAAGGGCTCTCTGTCTGCAGAGATGAAGATGATGGGGAAGATACGGAGTGATCTTAAAGGCAAAAAACAGAACGACTTGGAAAGTGTTTGTTGAAGACCTATGCTCCACTGGGAGCTAAAAAGGTAGAGAGAAGAAGACTAGTAACGTTAAGCTTCAACCAACCATTTTTTCTATTTTTTCCCCCTGTGTATGTTTAGTCTGATCTCGGTAGCTAGTCTAATGTATCACTCAGTGTTTGTAATCAATCTGGGACTTGCTACCACCGAGTGTGTTTGCCATGGGAAGGATAATTGTTTTCTTATAAGAGAAACGTTTGAGTCTTCTGTCTTCTCAAAGACAATTATTGACGTAGAAAAAGGGAAAGAAAAATAAACGAGAACTTTCTGCAAGACACCAGTTATTTGTCGTCAGAGATGTCTCTCATAGAACAGCAATATCACCAGATTAGCGATAAATCTTCTCTACTTGTTTTGATGTAAATTTTCTTTTCTAATGAAATTGACCACCAGGGATCCCCATTCTCTCGAATTTATATGGATGAGTTACCTCTCCTGTTTTTGTGTGTTAAAACTGGGCCCCTAAAACTCCCACAAACCATTTGGACTGAAAGTGATACACAACTGATAGCTAACAATTGCAACCATTAGACTAGAGGTAATCAAGATTATACTTCCACCGCCGATAATTTCCTAGTTTAGAGACATAAATGAAAGTGGTCTCCCCCCCCCTCCCCCCTAGTTGGCGCCACAACAAAACTACAGTGGTTCTCAAATACTAATTATTATATCTAAGTTCGCTGGAATATATTGCAACAACTGGGAAAATTGAAGCACGAAGAGATAGAAGGAAGCACAGAGAAAAAATACCAAACAGCTTAAGAGAATGGCTTTGCAGAAGGTCAACAACAGAAATGATAAAGAACTGTTCTGATCGAAAGTTGTGAAGAGACATGATCACCTACGCCAGCAGGCCCGATACTTAATGACGATGATGATATCTATGTTGATCACTAACAACATGTACTTTATTTTTGGTTAGGGTTAGAAAACATAAGGCTTTACCCTCGTGTTTATTTATCGTTTCTCTACAACTAGAGGTCTTCTATGACAGATTAGAGAACCACTGAATAAAATGCAATGTCATTCAAGGGGACGATATTCTTCCGAACTGAAATAATTTGTCCCTAAACTAGGACTTTACCCCATAGCCCCGCAGTTGTCAAGGAAACAGACGAACCAATCAGACAAAGCTAACCCATTAGAGGTTAACACTACTTTCTAATTATCTCCCCTGAACTAAAAAATATGTCCTCGGTCGCTTTCAAAATGTCTTAACTAGACCATTACTTTTTACTGTACTACTAAATCTGACGATTTTAACTACGAATTAATTTAATGGTTTGTTAAATTACTGTGCATATATGTCAGTGTTTTGTTCATTTGTATTCCATTAATTATAATTTCATTTGCGTGAATGGAAATCACTCCTTGGGGTTAAGTACGCCTCACTTTTGGCAGACCGTTTTAACAAAGTAAAAGTAAAGGTAAAGTACGAGACTTGAATCGGCGTCTTAGCACGTGAGTTTTTCCCATATGTGCTCGGCCGCCTATCCAAAAGTGTTTGGAGGCTTCTGGATAGTGTCACTTCAAGCATCGAAACTCACGATACGAGGCGGCCTTCCTCTCGTGCCCAAAGTACTACCCTGGTACCCATTTCTGCCAGCGGCTGGGTCGACTGCGGGGGTATTTTTGTTTCCAACCACGAGTACAACTCACACTGCTTCAAGCGGGAATCGAACACGGGTTATCCGAACGTTGGTAGCCCAGTCGGGTGGTTTTCACAAGATCCGTTCTACACAGTTTAGCTTTCATTACAATTATATATATTTATGCATTTCTTTGTGGGAAATGTGATCGGAGTTTTTAGATAACAAAGCAGAGATAAATTACATTTTCTTTGAATACGCAGGACATTTTATTTGAAAAGGTGAAAGAGCAGAGTGGCGCTCCATGGTAGCCAACCTTCGATGCGGAGATGGCACTCGATGATGATGATGAAAAAGATGAAAGCTGATTGGTTGCTTGACTCACACCTAAAAAGCGTGAAATTGTATGACGAAATCCTGACGTTTGGTAACCATAAGTGTGATCTAATATTACCTAGAAGACATGGTCTATGGTTGAACGAATCGTGTCACGTCAAAGCGAAGGCAAAAACTAAAACCAGCAACAACAAGAATAATTGATTACATTTTGTATCACACGTAGTTTCAGCCACCTCTTTCCTCGATGTGACAGTGTCTGTCATTATCTGTATTCATTATTAGGAAACTCTTTATATACAGTTTTTAACAAAGAAAGAAAGATGGAAGGAAGGAATGAAGAAAGAAAGAAAGAAAGAAAGAAAGAAAGAAATAAAGAAAGAAAGAAAGAAAGAAAGAAAGAAAGAAAGAAAGAAAGAAAGAAAGAAAGAAAGAAAGAAAGAAAGAAAGAAAGAAAGAAAGAAAGAAAGAAAGAAAGAAAGAAAGAAAGAAAGAAAGAAAGAAAGAAATGTCTGACACTAGCTTTATTCATTATTAGGAAACTCTTTACATACAATTTTTAACAAAGAAATAAAGAAGGAAGGAAGAAGAAAGAAGAAAGAAAGAAAGAAAGAAAGAAAGAAAGAAAGAAAGAAAGAAAGAAAGAAAGAAAGAAAGAAAGAAAGAAAGAAAGAAAGAAAGAAAGAAAGAAAGAAAGAAAGAAAGAAAGAAAGAAAGAAAGAAAGAAAGAAAGAAAGAAAGAAAGAAAGAAAGAAAGAAAGAAAGAAAGAAAGAAAGAATGAAGCCTCGACACACCACGTGCGTTAGTGCCAATATTTTGTAACATCAAACCACGTGATTTTTAGTGTTACGTAGTTAACATTACGTCCGTGTCGTTTTTCTTTCCTAGAAAAATAATAAAACATATACCCATTTAAGGCTGGGTGAACCATGAAGCCGTTCTAGTCATTACGAGTCCAGTAACACTGAGCTATTGCAACTCCAACAACGTCACAAGAGGAAGAGAATTGTTTGCCTGAAGCATAAGTTTTAGGCAGTGGTTCCCAAACTATTTTGGGCCATCACCCTTTTTTTGAGAAAAAAAAAAACTGCTCAACGCCTACCTGGAAATTTACCTTCTTTAAACAACAACAAAAAACTGCAGTGATAAATTTGCAGCTCTCTTATTTATCTATAATTTTACTTGCAACCTACACGATATAGTGAAAAAAGATGTTGTAAATTGGGACGTTGAAGACTGAAATAATACAATTATTTATTAAAGTTAAACATACAAGCATTCACATTTAACAAACACACAAAATTGAGATAAAAGCGTGTTTATATCCTCTTCTCCTTTATGCTTCCACCGCCCCTTTTTTTATGTTCACCGCCCACAAACGCACCCAAGGCTGCTACCGCCCACCTGGACCGCTCCACGCCCCCCCCCCCCCCCCCCCCGGAGCGATAACGTACACTTTGGGAAACGCTATTCTAGACCAACAGTTTCCATCCGTTAACACCTTGACACTCCAAAAGGGAAATTACTCGATAATAATAGGCTGAAGACTGGATGTTAGGATTATGTCACATTATCATAATTTCTGTTATCTATAGTTTCAATGAATTTAAATATTTGGGAACGTTGTTAACCTCAGACGAAAGATGTACACAAGAGGTGAGATGCAGAATGGCTCAGGTAAATTCAGCTTTCCAAAAAATGAGGAAGATACTATGCAATCAATTTTTGACAATAGAAACAAGAAAAAGAGTTCTTAAATGTTATATAGAGCCAGTCTTAACATATGGATGCGAATCATGGACAATATGACAACAGACAAGAAAATCACTGGCGTCTGTAGAAATGTGGTTTTACAGAAGAATGTTGAGAGTACCATGGACAGCTAAGAAGAGTAATGAAGATGTTCTGAGAGAGGTCAAAGCAAAATGAGAGCTAATTTTATATATTAGGAAGAAACAATCATCATTTTTTGACCATGTAATGAGAAGAGAACAACTGGAATATATTGTAACAACTGGAAAAATTGAGGGACGAAGAGATAGAGGGAAGCAAAGAGAAAAAATACCAGACAGCTTAAGAGAATGGCTTGGCAGAAGGTCAACAACAGAAATGATAAATAGCTGCCGAGATCGAAAGTTGTGGAGAGACATGATCACCTACGCCAGTAGGCCCGGTACTTGATGATGATAATGATGATAGTTTCATTGTTTGCGGATTTTGAAGAGTATTATACCACTGCCTTCTATAGGAGTAAGTCTGCGGGCTTAAAACAAGACCAACTAGCGTGACATTTTTAGCTTTGCGAGCTGGAGCAGTTGCGTGTAGAATGACGCCAACTCTCTATAACTCCTAGAGTTGAAAATGTCACTCCAGTAAGGGTGTTTTGGGATTTCACTTTCAGCCCGCAGGCTTACTTCTATAGAATGTGATGGTTAGACAGTTGTGGCTTTTCTGTACAGTTTATGTTTCTAACTTCGGAGTTTCTCCTATAAAAATATGTTTTAAATACTATCTACAGATTGTAGGGAGAGAAGAGATGGATACAGATTGAAGGGAGAGAAGAGATGGATACAGTTTATAGAAAGAGGGGAGATGGTTACATATTGTAGAGAGAGGGGAGATGGATACAGATTGTAGGGAGAGAAGAGATGGATACAATTTGTAGAGAGAGCGGAGATGGATACAGATTATAGAGAGAAAGGAGATGGATACAGATTGTAGGGAGAGAAGAGATGGATACAGATTGTAGAGAGAGATGAGATGGATACATATTGTAGGGAGAGAAGAGATGGATACAGATTGTAGAGAGTGAGGAGATGGATACATATTGTAGGGAGAAAAGAGATGGATACAGATTGTAGGGAGAGAAGAGATGGATACAGATTGTAGAAATGGGGGAGATGGATACAGATTGTAGGGAGAGATGAGATGGATGCAGATTGTAGAGAGTGAGGAGATGGATGCAGATTGTAGTGAGAGAGGAGATGGATGCAGATTGCAGGGAGAGAAGAGATGGATACAGATTGTAGAGAGAGAAGAGATGGATACAGATTGTAGAGAGTGAGGAGATGGATGCAGATTGCAGGGAGAGAAGATATGGATACAGATTGTAGAGAGAGAGGAGATGGATGCAAATTGCAGGGAGAGAAGAGATGGATACAGATTGTAGAGAGAGAAGAGATGGATGCAGATTGTAGAGAGTGAGGAGATGGATGCAGATTGTAGGGAGAGAGGAGATGGATACATATTGTAGAGAGAGAGAGAGGAGATGGATACAGATTGTAAGGAGAGAAGAGATGGATACAGATTGTAGAGAGAGATGATATGGATGCAGATTGTAGAGAGAGAGGAGATTGATACATATTGTAGGGGGAGAAGAGATGGATACAAATTGTAGGGAGAGATGAGATGGATACAGATTGTAGGGAGAGAAGAGATGGATACATATTGTAGGGAGAAAAGAGATGGATACATATTGTAGGGAGAAAAGAGATGGATACAGATTGTAGGGAGAAAAGAGACAGACACAGGTTGTAGAGAGAGAAGAGATGAACACACATTGTATAGCGATAAGAGATGGATATAGATTGTAGTGAGAAAGCGAGAGAAAAGATGGATACAGATTGTAGTGAGAAAGCGAGAGAAAAGATGGATACAGATTGTAGTGAGAAAGCGAGAGAAAAGATGGATACAGATTGTAGTGAGAAAGCGAGAGAAAAGATGGATACAGATTGTAGTGAGAAAGCGAGAGAAAAGATGGATACAGATTGTAGTGAGAAAGCGAGAGAAAAGATGGATACAGATTGAAGGGAGAGAATATAGTTTTGAGAATGAGAACAACAATGGCGGCACTAAAATACTAACCAGTATGACCTTGACAAACATTCTCCTGGCAAGGAAGCTGTGACTAACTCAGGAGGCCGACGTCCCGCGAGATCACGTATTACAATGTAGATGATTTTCGAGATGAGACGAGCTTATATAGAGGTCTCGTTATCGGGGCAAAATATCAAAGAATGACGTCAGAAGAGGATTCGACATTCATTTTCACATAACAAATAGCGATCTTCTGCGTCAGTTAGGTGAGTTTTGCAACAATCTGTTGACATTTGTAAGCAAAAGAAAAGAGACAGGTGTGGAGACTGTCCGGTTTGATGACAATCAGAGGCGGGGTGTAACTAAAAACGAGGGAGTGTCACAAGAAGAACATTTCACTGCTGATGATTTATTTGCATCCGCCTCTGACTTTGGACAATTGTAATGTGGCCCGGATACTATTTGATGGCTTCAATATTCTTCTTCTTCTTATTATTATTATTCACTTCCTCTTGTATCCATTCGGGCTTCGAGGAAGTTACAAAGTTCAGGTTCCCGCCCTTTTGGCGACTTCACAATTGACGTTGCGTTTCTTTGATGGTGTCTGCCCATCTTACTCTGAGTCTGCCTCTTGCACTTTTCCCATCTCCTCTTTCAATATATGCTTTGTGTGGTAAGGAATCAAACGACATTCTTCTAGATGGGCAAACCAGTTTATTTATTGCTTCTGTGTGTAGCTTAAAATGAAAACGTTCTAAAAGAGGCCAAATAAAAAGTGCGATAACTGCCAAAATTAAGAAAAAAACAGTCATCATTTTTTTGGCCATGAAATAAGAAGGGAACAGTTGGAGTATATTGTGACAACTGAGAAAATTGATGGATGAAGCGATAGAGGAATCAAAGAGAAAAGATACCAGACAACTTAAGAGAATGGCTTGGCAGAAGGTCAACAACAGAAACGATAAATAACTGTCGAGATCGAAAGTTGTGGAGAGACATGATCACCAACGCCAGCAGGTACTCGATGATGATGACGTAGCTTAGGATTGGCTCAATGCCTACTCTTCCTCTTATATCCTTTCTTGTTCTGTATTTTCTGGTTACTCCAAGCGCTTTTCTTAGGTATCGGATCCCTCTGGTGACTAGTATATTTTGTGTAAGTGACCATGTTTGGCATTGGTAGCACAATGTTGGAATGAACTATGTATAAGATGATTCTTGGTGGTAATAGGTATTGCTTTGTGTTGAAGTATAGGGGATACCTAACTCAATATTTGGTTTACCTTATTACATCGTAAAATAATCTGAAAGAGGTCAAAGCAAAAAGAGAGCTAACTTCCAATATTAGGAAGAAACAATCATCATTGTTTGACCATGTAATGCGAAGAGAACAACTGGAATATATTGTAACAACTGGAAAAATTGAGGGACGAAGAGATAGAGGGAAGCAAAGAGAAAAAATACCAGACAGCTTAAGAGAATGGCTTGGGAGAAGGTCAACAATAGAAATGATAAATAGCTGCCGAGATCGAAATTGTGGAGAGACATGATCACCTACGCCAGCAAGCCAGGAACTTGCTGATGATGATCATGATGATCATTGCATCGCATATTTATTTCTTTGACCATTTCTAGGCTCACCCAATCATAAATGGGTACATTTTTTTTTTAATTTGGTGAAAGAAAGGTAACATTAACATAATAATAACCATATTATCCCAACAATGTGCCAATCTTCACAAATAGTATGGGCGCTAACAAAATACTCCTTATACACCAAGTTCTGTAACAGGTTTTCTTCTACAATTTAACGAGCCAGTCACTGGCAAGGAGGGTCCGGATGCCACTCCCAGTCATGGCGAATTTTCTAATTTTTTTTAAAGATTGACAAGGTTTCTGCATTTACTAAGCCTCTAACGATTCTTCCTCTTCTTCTTCTACATTTTTAGCTCCCAGTGGAGCATAGGTTCTCTAAAGATTAGTATCTGAGATATTTTGGGAAATAAACGCGCCCTTGCGCGATGCCGACAACATCAGTCCCAAAATGTGATGGTGGCAAAGGAAAAATATGGTCGCTAGCGCCACATCTCTATACGACAATGAAGACACGGAGAGAAAATTTATTCTTTCTACTACATATTGATCATATAATACCATACCTACTACATATTGATCATATAATACCATACCTACTACATATTGATCATGTAATACCATATCAACAATATACTGATCATATAATAACATACCTCATGTAATACCATATCAACTATAAAAGTAAAAGTAAAGTACCCCTGTCACGCCAAGTGGCGTATAGGGAAATATGGTGTTAGTGACCCTATATTTTACATACCTTCAGCACATGATTTTTGGGGTAATGTGGTCAGTATTACGCCCGTGCTGCTTTACTTTCCCAGCAAAAATCCGGTACCCATTTAATGCTGGGTGAACCCGGAAGCCGTCGGTTGGGATCGAACCCTACCCCTTGTCCGTGGTAGTCCAGTTCACTAACCACTGAGCTATCGCGGCTCATATCAACTATATACTGATCATATAATAACATACCTCATGTAATACCATATCTACTATATACTGATCATGTAATACCATATCTACTATATACTGACCATATAATACCATATCTACTATATACTAATCATATAATACCATATCTACTACATACTGATCATGTAATACCATATCTACTATATACTAATCATATAATACTATATCTACTACATATTAACCATGTAATGCCATATCTACTATATACTGATCATATAATACCATATCTACTATATACTCATCCTATAATACCATACCTACTATATACTAATCATAGAATATCATATCTACTACATGTATATACTAATCATATAATACCATATCTACTTTATACTAATCATATAATATCATATCTACTATATACTAATCATATAATACCATATCTACTATATACTAATCATATAATATCATATCTACTATATACTGATCATATAATAGCATATCTACTATATACTCATCATATAATACCACATCAACTATATACTGATCATGTAATACCATATCTACTATATACTAATCATATAATATCATATCTACTGTATACTGATCATGTAATACCATATATACTACATATTAATCATGTAATACCGTATCTACTACATACTGATCAAGTAATACCATATCTACTATATACTGATCATATAACACTATATATATATACTATATACTAATCATATAATACCATATCTACTATATACTGATCATATAATACCATATCTACTATATACTAATCATATAATATCATATCTACTATATACTCATCATATAATACAATATCTACTATATACTCATGTTACCCGACTAGATTACCGACGTTCGGACAACCCGTGTTCAATTCCCGCTGGGAGCAGTGTGAATTGTACTCGTGGTTGGAAAAAAAAATACCCCCACGGTCGACCCAGCCGTTGGCAGAAATGGGTACCAGGGTATATTATCCTGGGAAGGTGAGGAATGTCGCTTCGCATCTGAGTTTCGATGCTTGAGGCTACACTATACAGAAATATCCGAACATTTCTGGATAGGCGGCCGAGCACATATGGGTATATACTCGCGTGCTAAGACGCCGGTTCAAGTCTCGTACTTTACCTTTACCTTACTGATCATGTAATACCATGTCTACTATATACTGACCATGTAATACCATATATACTACATATTAACCATGTAATGCCATATATACTACATATTAACTATGTAATGCCATATCTACTACATATTGACCAAATAATACCATATCTATTACATATTGATCATATAATATCATATCTACAACATATTGACCAAATAATACCATATCTATTACATATTGATCATATAATATCATATCTACTACATATTGACCAAATAATACCATATCTACTACATATTGATCATATAATATCATATCTACTACATATTGACCAAATAATACCATATCTATTACATATTGATCATATAAAACCATATAAACTACATATTGACCATATAATACCATATCTACTACATATTGATCATATAATACCATATCTACTACATTTTGATCATATAATATCATATCTACAACATATTGATCATGTAATACCATATCTGCTACATATTGATCATATAATACTATATCTACTACAGATTGATCATATAATACCATATCTACTACATATTGATCACATAATACCATATATACTACATATTCACGAACGACACTGACGCTTTCTCCTGTCGTTGGTATTTGTGGTAAAGAAGACAGATTGGCAATATTTTCTTGAGACAGAGACAGGATATTAGAATGGTAATAGAGGGACATTAAGATGCCAATAATTAAGACAGTTATAGTGTAGAGGTGTTTTAGGTAACAATATTACAAAACTAAATGTTGCAGCTTTATAAGTAAAGAATGGAACAAATCAGAACGTCACGATCCTAAATCTTCATCAGCACACCAAACAAAACAAACAGGAAACGAGCGCATCAAATAATTACATAAGGAAATTATACTTATGCCAGGGAAGAAACGATTTCTCACAGTACTACGGTATGGCGACTGAAGAGGGACACCCAGCCCACCAACTGCTTACTACAATATGCTAGAACGTCTATTAGGCTCTTCTCTGTTTAGTCGCAGTATTACTGCTGAGAGATGATTTCACAACCTTGCATAAACATCATTTCTACATGTAATTATTTATTGTACAATTTTTTTTCACTTTAGTGCGCTGATGAAGACGTAAGTAGAAACGTTCTGTTTTTCTCCTGCTTGTATAGCTGAAACAAATACTTTTGTGTTGTTGTTGTTTTTGCCTATTTACTCAGCGTTACAGCAGCGTGTGGTGTAAAGGTAAAGTACGAGACTTGAATCGGTGTCTTAGCACGCGAGTTACCACCCATACGTGCTAGGCCGCCTATCCAAAAATGTTCGCGGAGATTTCTGGATAGTGTCGCTTCAAGCATCGAGACTCACGATGCGAGGCGACATTCCTCACCTTCCCAGAGTACTACCCTGGAACCAATTTCTGCCAACGGCTGGGTCGACCGTGGGGGGTATTTCTTTTTTTCAACCACGAGTACAACTCACATTGCTCCCAACGGAAATCGAACACGGGTTGTCCGTTGATAATATAACCCTTAACGTCTTGAAAGACGGTTGGTAGCAAGCAATCATGATTAGTCAGTAGTTTGGTAAAACAATAGAGCCCCATGCAGGATTCTGTTTCATTGAATAGATTTTCCCGTGACCGAACCTTCCAATATTGGATAGACAGACCCGACCGCAGAAAGGACAAGATGCCATGCCGAAAGGCGGAAATGTGATCATACTATAACAGATGAAGGCTGAAGAGGACGTTTATCAAAACTCATGATTGTGGTAGGGAGCAGCGATAGCTCAGTGGTTAGTGAACTACACTACAAAGGACAAGAGGTAGGGTTCGATCCCAACCAACGGCTTCCAGTTTACCTAGCCTTATATGGGTACCGAATTTTTTTTTTTCTGGGAAAGTAAAGCTGCACGTAATACCAACCGCATTACCTCTAAAATCATGTGTTGAAGGTCTGTACAATTTATGGTCACTAACATCATATTCCCTATACACCAATTGACGTGACAGTGGTACTTTACTACTACTTTCCTATGATTGTGATGGACATGAAAGAAAATTGAATACTAATTGTGTATATTTGTAGACCTTCCGCCTGCTGTTTCACCTACAGACAAGAACATTGAACTTATCCTTATATTATATCATTAAATGGAAACTTAGATCGGATAACATTGAAAGAGCAAAACGATTTTTTTATGACAGTTTGTGTGTAGTTTCTGAAAAAAAAGAGTTCTGCAACGAATCCACAGGAATACATTAGTTGTAATTTTTTAAAAAGAGATAAAGAGCCTCGTCGCGCCAAGTGGCGTGTAGGGGATATGGTGTTAGTGACCATCATTTTTACAGACCTTCAACACATGATTTTTGAGGTAATGTGGTCGGTATTACGCCCATGCCGTTTTACTTTCCCAGAAAAAAAAAATTCGCTACACATTTAAGACATTCAATGACGGCACAAGATGATGATCAGAAGGCGAAAATAAAGAAGTACGCGTATTTTTTTTGTAGTAATACTCATCATCATCATGTGCCATACCGGTTGGCGTAGGCGATCATGTCCTTCCACAATCTTCTTTCTAAAGTGCATCATATCAGTTCTGTTGTTGACTATTTTCCATGCCATGACACCAAGCTATCCAGTATTTTCTCTCTTTGTCGCCCGCAATCTCGCATTCCTTTTATTTTGACAGTTGTAACCGAGTATTCCAACTTTACTCTTCTCATGATGTGCCCGAAAAATGTTGATAGTTTCTTTCTGATTTTTTTAGGAGCTCCCTTTTTGTATTTGGCTCTTTGAGAATTTAGTAATACTACATTAAAAAAAAAAAAACAACAAAAAAAAAACACGTTTTCGTTTAAAATGTGTAAATGGCAATTACGCCCTAATAAAACCTAGAAGACAGTCTGAGGTTGAACAAGGCGTGTTTCGACAAGATGACAAAACTCCAAGACCAACCAGGTAACATAAAGAAAAGATTATTTATACAAATCAGCCTGGGTCTATTCCTTCGTGGGGCCCCAGGAGTTTCTCAATCTTGTATTTACCCCCTGAAACACAACGCATTGACCGAGTTCTGCCTTACACGGCGCATACCTTCTATCTATAACATTTGGCTGACTTTCAGCCAACACCAGCACACAACAAACCTTTCACCACCGGAGTGGGATTGTCAGGATAGCACGTAAACGTAAACACTCAGTAGCAGAGAGCTATTTTTGTAATAACCTGATTCTCAAATTGGATAAAAGTGCGCAAGAAACGTAATTTAACATTGTACCGTAACAAAATAAGAGTAACATTCTTCTTCTACCTTTCCGCTCCCTGTGGAGCATATGTCTTCAACAAACACTTTCCAAGCCGTTCTGTTTCTTGCCATTCTTTTAAGATCGTTCCATGTCTTCCCCATCATCTTCATCTCTGCTTCTATTTGTCTTCTCCAAGAATTCATTGGTCTTCCTCTTTGTCTTTTCCCCTGGGGATTCCAAAAAAGGGCCTGTTGTGTAATACTCTCAGTTGGTTTCCGCAAGGTGTGTCCTAATAGTAACGTCACCCTTTATAATTGCAATTACGGACAAATAAAGCCTATTCCAGTCATATATAATAATATATTAATATATTATATAATAATATATAATATATAATAATATATAATATATCATAATATATTATATTTTGTCATTAAATCAGTTTAATTGTAGTCATACCATTCCCATATCCGCTATATTGTACCAGCTGGAAAAATCAACAGATAAAAGAAATAAAGGGAAATAAAACAAACGTATATGTTAGAAAATAACTTGACTGGAAAATAAGGCTAAAGATATAAGCTGTTGAGAGACATGACCACCTACGTCAGCAGGAATTATTTTTGGTTATGAATTTGCAAGGCTTGAGAATCACTGTTGAGCGCGATAGCATAAACAAGGACGGGTCATAGAATGACACTGGATATATATGGCGCCAAATTTACGCGAGAACGCGCCAACACACAGTGAATGACAAGGTGTAATATTGATACCGGGAACCTAGTTACATAACGAGATGTAATATCATCGTGTGCTGTACGGAACATTAATCAATTTGATAAGGCGCTTTTTTTGCCATTACAACGAGAATCATCATCATGAAGTATACCGTGATTGCTGACCTAGATCAGTGTTTTTAAAGATAGAGCATGGATCAAAAACAAATTAACACTCAAGACTAAGATTCAAATGTACTAAAGTTGTGTGCTTAGTACACTTCTATACGGACCAGACACTTGGACTACCTATGCAGGGCAGGTGAAAAGGTTAAACAGCTTTCATGTGTGTTGCTTCTAAAAATTATGAACATCAAATGGCAAGAGAAATTGAGTTATTTGAGGGTCACCATCATTGCACTCTAATGTCTTACAACGAGCAGAACCCTACTCCTTAACTATCTGTGAATTGTCCCGTGGATCTTCCCTTTTAGCACTATCCAAGTGCTTAAATTTCTCGCCCATTAACCAACCAAAATCACTTCCTTAATCTCCCCTCCAACAGACTCTTTCAACGTCACCTATTCACTTCCCCATGTTTATCAATATTTCCAGTAACGAGATCCTTCCCCCAACTCTAAACACCGTTTTACTCAGACTTCTCGTGACTGTCACTAAGTTTCTTAACTCTCTCAATACCGTCCCCCACTCTCTTTCTCTCCTTACAATCCCCTCTCCTCCTGACAAAAGATCATCGACCGCAGCAGACTTTTAGGAAAGTTCCAAATCTGATGCACCCAGTTCATGTTGATACCTAAACTGTTATGGCCTCTTCTGATATACGAAATCAATTCAAGTACGGTGGACACGATGGAGAGCAAGAATAGCAAGTACATATACAAATGGCTGGGAGTACCACCAGGACTGACGGATTTAGAGCTGTACTGCAAGAAAGCTAAGCTGGTCCTCCCGTTCAAGTCAGTCCAAGAAGAATACAAGTCGGAAAGGTCAGACTGGCAGTTATGCTATAAAGTTCATCAGACGAAGCAGCCCGGACAGTGGAACCCACATTGAAGACTGGTTGGAAATGGCAGGTGTGTGCAGCAGTGAATGAAGTACGTGAAAGTCTTTCAACCGAAGGAAGCGATGAGCTACACGCAGACCAACAGGTGTGGATTTGGTCACGGAGACTTCCAATGGTAGTCAAAAGCATCAGACAGACAATGTAGGGACATTGTAGTCCGGGAGATTAGAGACGTCGAGAAGAACAAACGTGTGTAATAGAGAGAGAAAAGTGCAGCAAGACAATGGACCACGTGGGATAAGACCTTGCAGAGGCGGCTAACATGGAATGATATATGGCACCGCTGCAGCTCGGGAGCCGCGATAGCTCAGTGGTTAGTGAACTGGACAAGAGGTAGGGTTCAAACCCAACTGACGGCTTCCGAGTTCACCCAGACTTAATTGGGTACCGTTTTTTTCTAGGAAAGTAAAACGGCACGGGCGTAATACCGACCACATTATCCAAAAAAATCATGTGCTGAAGGTCTGTAAAATGTATGGTCACTAACACCATATTCCTTATGCGCCTCTTGGCGTGACGGGGCTCTTTACTTACTTTACCGCTGCAGCTCAGCTACATAATGAGATCTATGTATGACCTTCTACCATCAGTCTGCAATCTTGTGAAGTGGGGAAAGACAGATGACAATCGGTGTCCTCTCTGCAATGGAAGACAGACGACGGAGCACGGTTTTTTTTTTTAATGCAAGACAGCGCTAGACTAAGGGTGGTACACGTGGCGACACAACAAAGTGCTGCATGAACTGGCTACCATCGTGGACGGGGCGCGAGTGACGGCCACCACTAAAGTTTGACCAGCAACAACAAAGACCTATTTTTTCTAGAGCTGGACAGGTCGCACGCCCCAAACAAAACAACTGGAACGACTCAGCGATCCTGGACATAGCGAATGACTGGGAGATGGCTGCTGACCTCCCAAGGCGAGAGAAGTACCCAGACTGCATCAAGAGATGTAAAAAGCGTCCGGACATTGCACTTTACACATCAGATATGATCCACGTCATCTTAATAGAGCTACGGTGCCAGTCGAGTCCAGGATTGAGGAACAGTATATATTTAAATTAGCCATATATAAGGATCTCGCTACCGAGCTGGGACAACAGGGGTTCCAGGTTAGAGTGGTTGCTGTGGAAAATGGTGCTTGAGGTCATAAGAGCTCATCCCTTTACGAAATATCAAAAAGGCTAGAAATTAAGGGGGATATACACTACATTTCCTCTTCCCCGTGTGGCAACCGGGGCCCCGAAGGTAAGTAAGGTAAAGTACCCCCGACACGCCAAGTGGCGTATAGGGAAACGTGTTAGTGACCCTATATTTTACTAACCTTCAGCACATGATTTTTGGGGTAATGTGGTCGGTATTACGCCCGTGCTAGTTTACTTTCCCATAAAAATCCGGTACCCATTTAAGGTTGGGTGAACCCGGAAGCCGTCGGTTGGGATCGAACCCTACCCCTTGTCCTTTGTAGTCCAGTTCACTAACCACTGAGCTATCGCGGCTTCCTAAGGGGCCCCGAAGGTGAGTTGAGAAAAGAATATAGCCACTGCACCTGCAACGTATATCATAAGAGGCAACTAATGTCGCCTGTGTAGTCGAGTAGGACGTGTACGGAGCGATCTTGTCAACGGAATTTACCTATTTATTTTGGGAAATTCTGTAACAAGTGGTGGAGCGGATATGGGAAATTACTAACTTGAATGAAACAGGTTCCATTGATAGAATAGAGTTTAGTCCTTATGAGTTAAACTGCCTGCTACTAGGTCGTCTGCCCTAATAAGGGCGTAATTTACACTGCGTTATGATTTACAAAGGTAAAAGCACGAGACTTGAATAGGCTTCTCCGCACGCGTGTTCTTACCCATATGTGCTCGGCCGCCTATCCAGAAGTGTTCGGAGACTCCTGTCTAGTGTCGCCTCAAGCATCGTAACTCACGAGCAAGCTACTATTCCTCACCTTCCCAGAAAATGAAGCATGCCAATTTCTGCCAGCGGCTGGGTCAAAGGCGGGGGTAACTTTTTTCCCCCAACCACGAGTACAATTTACGCTACTTTCAGCGGGAATCAAACAGAGGTTGTCCGAACGGCAGTAGATAGTGGGGTGGTTCCGGAAATGACATCAAAGATTGGACAAGTCTCGACTTTTTTAGAGTTCCCAAGAATGACCGAAGATAGAGAGAAATGGATAAAGTTGGTGAAGTCTGTCATTGGTGTCCCAACGAACTCCAGGGTGATAAAATGAATTAACAGACTCGGGATAGACCGGTTTCTGTGTTTAGATACTAACAGTGGGAGGTGAATCTTGATCAGCTCTGATTCTCTGATCATAACTCCATCTGTTTGCGTCCCTGACCGATTTATGACCCATTGTCATCAAGAACCTACCTTCCACCAATGGTATCTGATAACTCTTCGCGAAAACCGCACCTCTATTCTTACAAGTGAGGCCATTGGTTGTTTGTCCATCGCCTCATGAATCATGCCAATGACATTAAGGTATGACCTCATTCATGTATTTGCGCAGAAGCCCTAATTTTCCCCCGCTGAACGTAGAGAATTAAATTCGTACAATTTGTCTTCGGGCGTAAATAATTATCATATAACTAAACATTAAAAAAAAGAGAGAAGAAATAAAACAGAGCATGAAAATGAAACATACCACAACTACAACATATGAAATAGACATCAAACTTCATGCAACAGCATACATGAAAAACTGTAAAACGTATTAAAAAAAAAAACCCCAAAAAAACACACAAGAACATTATAAGAAACTATAGCCATCTAGGGAACAGACAAATAAATACAGTGCTGTGGGAAAACTGGCAGCAGAGAGCCAGTAGTGCGGTGTAACATACACTCCTAAAAGGTTTGGTGATGGCTTTACAAAAATAAAAAAGGAACACAACAAAATACTAACGTTTCGGTCTATATGTGGCTTTCTTCAGAAACGAGGACAACGATAACAAACGATGATGCAGAGATAAATACTGCTACATCTAGGATGATAAGGACTGGTATGTGAGGAAGTGAACTAAAAGAACATTAAGCTATGTTGATAAATTTACAGATGTGGAAAGGGAAACCCCGATTATCCCCCCCCCCCAAACTATACACATACAAACTGACGTAATGTTTCAGCAAATAATAGGAGGAAGAGGTATATTTTACAGCACTCAGAAAAAAAAGACAAATAAACAACAGAAAAAAACAATATATGGTCAGAAGCAGGATAAAACCTGTGGATCAAATCTTCGGACCATATATTGTTCTTTGTTTTATTTTCTGTTTATTTGTCATTTTTTCCAAGTGCTGTAAAACATACCTCTTCCTCTGAATTGATTCGCTGATTATCGCCTCGGAAGTTTCCCCCTATAATAATATTCATTTATTATTATTTGTCTCCTGTGATATTTCAGCTTTGCGAGCACCAATGGTTGTTATGGATAGATTGACGTCACCGTCTATAGCTGAATAGGTCATGCATGTAAGGGTGTTTTGGGAGTTTTCCATTTAGCTTTCAATCCTACTTGTACAGATGGCGATGGAAGAAACAATATAACTAATATAATTTAATCAAAAGCCAACAAGCCTGTTAATTTTTAAACATCCTTTCTTCCAATTTTTATTTGGTCATACCTTTACAGACATTAATACCACAAACACATGAGTGGAAATAAAAGATAATTTTCAAAACTGTTTACAAGGAACATAAGAAAGGAAAAATAAGGGAAATGTCACCAAATGATAACTTACATAAATAAACCATAACAGCATGAGTAATAATAAAATGCTTACATTAAATAGATCCAAACCTGTATGATAACATTGAGTTACCATACGATAACATCCTCCTCTATAGGATATGAAAACATAGTGAGAAAACAAATGCTCGATAAAAATGTGTACCTAAAACTTGTAAACGCCTTGGTAAAATCATTTCTTGGAGGTATAGTTAAGGTAGTGTTCATCTTATTCTTAAAGCGTTCATCTTATTCTTAAAGCGTCTGTTTTATTCTTAAAGTGTTTGTAACAAATGACATAAGCTAAGCCTGTAGATGTGTCTTGTAGTCTACCATTCACAAATCCTCCTGTCTACTCAACAGCTGGTTATAAACTATCCTGATCTGTTTTGTTAATAATTGCCTATTCTTAAATGTTATTCCTTTCACTCATTTTGGGGCATAGGCCTTCAATAAACACTTTCCAAGTGCCATGCTCTTAAAATCGTTCCACTTCTTTCCCACCCTCTTCATCTCTGCTTCCACCTCTCTTCTCCAAGTTTTAGTTTTGCCTTCCTCTTTGTTTCCTACCCTGAGGATTCCAAAAAAGGGCTTGTCGTGTAAATACTCCCAGTTGGCTTCCATGGTGTATGCCCTATCCAACAGCACCATCGTTACCCCACAGGTGTTTGTATGGTACTTTCTCATAATTCTAAGTTAGTGATTTTGTTTTGCCATCTCCATTTTTTTTGTATTCTGCGCAAGCATCCATTAATGAAGGTCTGTATTCTTTGAGATTCCTGTATCTGGCTTGGTATAAGCACTCCTAGTCTCTTCTGTCAATGACCCACCATACATGGCTGGTTATATACAACTGTAATCTGTCTTCAGACCTTAAACATCATGACCCAAACTGGTTTAAATGCAATAGCTATTCGCTGAAAAAGAAGAATGACACATTCTTATGCCTGGCTGGTTTCAACTCTGATCTATCTTGTTAGTGACCCACTCTTAAGCTTGGCTGGTTATATACAACTCTGATTTGTCTTGTTAGTGACCCACTCTTAAGCTTGGCTGGTTATATACAACTCTGATTTGTCTTGTTAGTGACCCACTCTTAAGCTTGGCTGGTTATATACAACTCTTATTTCTCTTGTTAGTGACCCACTCTTAAGCTTGGCTGGTTATATACAACTCTGATTTGTCTTGTTAGTGACCTATTACAACACTTGATTGATTACAAGTACCTCAGTCTCTTTTTCTATATCAAGACTTTCATATAGCCTAAAAGTGTTCATTTCATTTTCAATCACTTTCCTAATCATACAAGAAGATTTCAGCAATGAGCACAAACTCCTTAACATCAATGGGGATTCCTAACTTGTGCCGTGCTTGACTCCAAATTACTCTGTTTGTAAAAGGCAAGAACAGCTCCAATACATTCTCAAGTCGAAAAAAAAAAAAAAAAACCTAAAAATGATCATGATGGTACTGGCATTCAAAATTATATATTCTTTAAAATGTCTATAATAAACATTAGTGCTGGACATATAGGTATATAAGTCAAGTCCAGTTTTACGTTGTGCACGACATAGAAAACAATTCTTCAAGGGTGAAGGAAGATATTCTGAGGTTCTCAGGTATAAAAAAAAAATAATTATGCCTTGAAGAAATTAAGCTCAAGTTGCCAGAGTCAACAGAACAAAGAAGGAGCTGATTTCAGGTTTTCAGAATAAGTGAACTAAAAAAAAACAAAATAACTTCAGTTTCTCAGAGTCAAATGAGGAAAGAAGGAATTGACTGCAGGTTTTCACAGCAATACTAATTAAAAAGAAGATGACTATTTTCACACAGAAAAATTCTGTGTCAAATTACTATAAATGTGCACACACACACTTCTCTAAAAAGTTTAGTGCTGATACAAAACATCTTGCAAAAGAAAACACAAACTCAATATTCTCAATGACATCAACAAAATGGACAAAACAACCCTAATTTAAGCATATTCTATATTTATATATGGAGCAAATGGCAAGAAGACTAACCTGGTTGTTGGCCAGGACTTTTAATTCAATTCTTGGTAAGGCCAAATGTTTCTATCTACCACAGAGGGGGTGAAATAAAAATTCAAATATGCATACTGGCAACTGTACTACTAGACTTTTGGCCTTTATTTCAATTCTCGAAGTAAATTTCCATGGCAGACCACCAGAGATAGGATCAATCTATCTGTAGATTATATACAAACATCATAGCTAGAGTATCATTATTTGGGGAATGTGTAATTAAGCCTTGATACTGGACATCTGTGAAGAGAAAAGAAAGTTCTCTGACAAGCCTCAGTTGTGGTGTATACAGTAGATGTTGATAGTGTCTATATTTCTGTCGCTGTTAGCAGATGTTTGAGTAAAATAGTCAGCATTACAATTAGGATAAATAAAATAAAAATGTTCAACTCCAATTTTAAGTCAGTCCTATTATATGGCTGTGAAAAATGAAGAACAACAAAATTGACAATCATGAAGATACAGACTTTCATTAATGGATGCTTATGCAGAATAAAAGGATGGAAATGGCAGGACAAAATCACTAACATAGAATTATGGAAATGTACCAGTTAAATACCAGTGGATAAAGAGATACAGCAAAGACGATGGCGCCTGATAGGACACACACTATGGAAGTCAACTGAGAGTATTACACAACAGGCCATTTTTTTTAATCCCCAGGGGAAAAGACAAAAAGGAAGACCAAGAAATTCTTGGAGAAGACAGACAGAAGCAGAGATGAAGATGATGGGGAAAACATGGAATGATCTTAAAAGAATGGCAAGAAACAGAACGACTCCAGAGGGAGCTGAAAGGTAGAAGAGGAAGTCAGCATTACACCTGTACTATATTTCAATATCATAATATATGGTGGCTGGATGAACCTAAATGCTGGTCAGTTGAGAAATTGAGGCCAACATCTTGTCTTTAGCAGACCAATTCACTAACTACTGCACCATTTAGAGTAAAAGAATAGTGGATGTAGAGATGTTGTCTGTGGCCTCTACCCCAAAAAGAGACTTAAAGAGCTTTACTTTCATTGATTGGTCATTAAAAATATGGGCACTAAAATCATATCTGCCAAACACCATAAAATGGAACAAGCTCCCTTTATCTTAGATCTCACTTTACTTTGGAAGTCTGCAATACAATAAAATAAGTAACAAAAAAACTTTATGGAGGACCTACAAGAGAATAACATATTTGAAACTATTGGTGGTAATGTTCGACAATTGTTATAGGAATTATGAAGGAAAGAACAAGAAGATATAATCCACATGTGAGTTGAAAAGAAAACTGGTTAAGTGGCAAAATGTACAAACTAATTCTATCCACTCCACCTGCAGCTGCCTAAACTGTAACAGCAAAGAGGTTGTGTACACAAGAATTCATTTGTTGAAGTTTTAGTAACATTTCTACTCACTTATATATATGGCAATAACAGTCTATTGTATATGGCCATATTTAACAATGATGTATCTTCGAATAATACTGAATTATTATCATCTGTCTCAACTTAGGGAGGACTATAAAACTATTCACATCCCAGTCTCTCCACAACATTGAAATAGAAGTGTATCAAAACAATCATTTGTATTCACAAATGTGGAAGATAAAGATTACATAAAATTCTCTGGAGAAGTTGGTGGCCTGCCTAAATTTTCTCTTGCTGCCGTATAATTTTTTAACCAGAAGTGTTGAGCAATGTCATTTTGACAGGCTTCTTGTCTTTGGCCCTGATTGAGATACAATTGTGAAACAATAAATCCAGGACAACAAATTCTAAACAAATATTTGTCTTGTCTCTGGCCCTGATTGAAATACAATTGTGAAACAATAAATCCAGGACAACAAATTCTAAACAAAATATTTGTCTTGTCTTTGGCTCTGATTGAGATACAATTGTGAAACAATAAATCCAGGACAACAAATTCTAAACAAAATATTTTTCTTGTTTTTGGCCCTATTTGAGATACGTTTGCAAAACACAGAACAAATTGTAAAAAAGACTTTTAGTCTATCTTCTGAAACAAGACAAATGCAATTTTTGGGCCATGTTAAAAGACACAACAGCCTACTAAAAGTAATCCTGGAGGGAAAATACAAAGTAAAAGAGGCAGAGGCAGACCAAGACTAACATGGACGAGCAACATCAAAAGATGGACAAATTAGCCTATGACAGCCTGCACCATCAAAGCAAGAGACAGAGCAGAATGGCACTCCATGGTAGCCAACCTTCGTTGCGGAGACGGCACTCGATGATGATGAGTCTATCATCAGAAGCTCAACAGCATGTTGTTCCTACAGATAAGATGTGAGGGTAACTCCACAGAATAAAGAATATTTAGGTTGAGCTGTTTGCTGATGAACTCATTCACCTTATGAATGCAAGATAATATTCCATCTGGAGATTTCACAAGCCTTCAAGCCCAAAATGCAGCAGGAGATCTACATCTGGGAGTCACAAGGAGAAGGGCTGAAACACTTAATAAGGGAACCCCTTCTGATGATCAGATTACTTCCTGTTGCAAAGCTTTTTTTTTTTTGACCCTCCAAAATTGTGTACATTCTTATTTGCCAACAATTAGTGAATTCTACAAATTCTAATAAATTCTGCAGCAAGTTGTAATTAGCATTAAGCCAAGATCTGAATATACTTGATTAAAATATCATTTGGTTTTGATTATAGCTTTACCCTTTCATAAATGTGTAACAATAGTTGTGGGTTGAATCTTGCTTGCTACTCCACAATCCTCAGTCTTTGGGGCATCATTGATAATTGCAACCAGTATACTTTAATCTTCTTTAATGATAACTGCAACCAGTATACTTTAATCTTCTTAAATGATAACTGCAACAAGTATACTTTAATCTTCTTTAATGATAACTGCAACCAGTATACTTTAATCTTCTTAAATGATAACTGCAACCAGTATACTTTACTTCTTAATGATAACTGCAACCATTATACTTTAATCTTCTTTAATGATAACTGCAACCAGTATACTACAATCTTATTTAATGATAACTGCAACCAGTATACTACAATCTTATTTAGTGATAACTGCAACCAGTATACTACAATCTTATTTAGTGATAACTGCAACCAGTATACTTTAATCTTCTTTATTTGAGTTGTTCATTGTGAGCTGATGAGATTAAGGCCATTCAATATGCTGATGTTATCTTTCTATGTTGATCATGTTTCTTCAGCGTTTATTTGCACACCATTCTCAGCAAGATGGTTTTGCAATGTCGAATGAGCAAGATACAAGGTCATACCACATCAATTTACTTTTCTTGACAGTGGTCAGTAAGTCTTTAGGTGCTGCCTGATTCTGTTTTTGTATATTTGATGAAAACATATGAATATCTACAAGTGAACACAATTAAATTAATAAAAGTTACGATTAAAGGATGAATTGTCACTTCCGTTTGTACAAATTCATTTTAAACTTTTTAAAAATGTAAGACAAAAATATTAAGATATTAGAAAAGTAAAAGATAAAAACCATACTCCACAACTACAACATTTTAATACAGTTCAAATGCAAGGCTTGTATGAATGAGTATGAAAGGCCCCAATGCTAATAAACTAGTACATAAACATTAGGGCATACATATGCAAATTAATATTTAACTGACATGATATGTCTGAGTTAGTTCAGGAATATGGTTCAAATTTACTTAAAATTAATTTTTGTTTAAAAATTGAACAGATGAGACACTAGACTGTAATGCCATTAAATGAACTTAACAAAATGTTTATTTATATTTATTAATAAATGATGGCTTCATGCTTTGTTTAATAATAAAGGAGCACTAAAACTCTTATTTTATTGTTTTTTTTATTTGAAACCTGACCATGGTATAATAATATACTGCCCTTTGCATACAAGTCACATGCGGCTTGGTAAATTAGTACTTTAATTTTCTTATGCTAAGAGCAATGGATAGCCATAACTTAAAACACCTACACAAAATGCAATATGGAAAGAAGAAAAGGTACCTACACAAATGAAAAGACGTATAATTGTTAAAATTCTAAAAAAGGGCCCTCTCACCTATAAATATTAAGACCTTGTATAAGCTCGGGCAGACCATCTAAGGGCAGAATCCCCCCACAGAAAAGACAAGCTGCTGCCTTGCAGGAAGATTGGGGACAATCAAAGGCTAAGGAAAGCAAACCTAAATAAAATGCTGGCAGAAATCAGATGTACTGGGCCATTGGTGCGGAACATAGTGCAACGTTCTAACATGTAATCAGTCAGAGTGGATACTTAAACAGACAGCTACCTTCGTGAGAGAATCTGGATTCCTACTCTGAATGAGTCATGATCGCAGAAAAAGAAGAAGAAGAAGACCTAGTATGGCGAGGTTTAATACTTATCATTAACACTTTATCTTACAAGATTATCTGAATATTTTCGATTCATAAATTCTTATATGACCTGATGGTTTAGTCACTTTGTGTTGAAAGGATTTTTGGATTCCAAAATAGAAGAACATATAGAAAAGCAGAAACCATGTCTTCTAATTTCATTGATTTCAAAAAGGCTTTCGGCAAGATACATACAGACTCATTGTGGAACAAACTCAGACAATATGGAACACCACCACAAGTATAGACTTCATCAGAGATCTGTAAGATGGCCTCTCATGTGTAGTTTGAGTAGAGGCTGGATTAAGTGAATGGTTGTTCCAGGTTGATATAGAAGTGAAACAAAGATATTTTTGTATCTCCCTTGTTATTTGGAATTGCCATCAACTTCACAATGCAGAAATGTTGTACAAGCAACAAAAGCAGTGATGAACACTTAGATCGCCTTGATTTTTGCAGACAATATTGTTCTTATCAATAGCAATGTGAACATGATGCAAGAAAAAACAAAAGCTGTCATCAATGGCTAGAAAAATAAGACTTGAGACCAACCAAGAAAAGACAAAAGTAATGAAAAATCAATTCGCCCAGAAGAAAAAGCAGTGGAAGAAGCATATCACATGATATATCTTGGAAGCTGGATAGATCAAGAAGGAGATGCAAAGAAATAAATTAGAAGAATCAGAATAGCAAAGGCAGCAATGAATTTCAGAAACCTTGATAAAATATGGAAGTCAAAATTATAAAGTACAAAAACACTCAGGGAGCCGCGATAACTCAGTGATTAGTGAACTGGACTATAAAGAACAAGAGGTAGGGTTCAATCCCAACCGATGGGTTCTGGGTTCACCCAGCCTTTAATGGGTACCAAATTTTTTTCTGGGAAAGTAAAGCAGCACGGGCATAATACCGACCACATTACTCCAAAAATAATGTGCCAAAGGTCTGTAAAATTTATGGTCACTAACACCATATTCCCTCTACGCCACGGGGGTACTTTAATTTTTTTTTTTTTTTTTTTTTTTAACAAAAACAATCAGGATTTTCAAATCAAATGTATCATCCACTCTTGCTTATGCATGCAAGAGCTGGAAAGCAACTAAAGAAATAGAAAATAAACTGGATACATTTAAAAAAAAAATGCCTCTGGAAAATACTTTGTATATCATGGAATTAATTCAAGACGTGCAGATATAAGAGAAATGACAAAGCATTCTAAAACATCATTTATAATCAAGAGAAGAAGGTGGTCATATGTTGGCCATGTGACGAGAGACACGACAAGAGAATCTCAAAGCAAACCATCAAATGGGAACCAGAGGGTAAAAGAAAAAGAGGTTGACCTACAGAAACACTAAAAAGAAAACTGAGGCGAGAGGCAACAACAGTAGGCATCAGCTCCCATGCCAAGATTGAGCAGCTCGCCCAGAACTGAGCAGTATGGCAAGATATAGTGTGGGTCCTGTGCGAGGTCTGACACTTGATAATGAAGACTGTTGGACACAAAGAGTCTATCATTTTTGTCCTATGTGCTGTCTTTGATTCGAAAGGACACTTGATAGATAATAACTTATAACTGTATAACTTATAATTTTAAAAGTTAATATAAATTTAAAATAAAACAATATATCTCATGTGCAATAAAAAAAAACATAACATTTAGATCCGAATTTGTTCAAATTGTGCACAAACATTTCTGTAGGCAAACTGTCGATGAAAAAAAAAATTAATGAAATACTGTAAGGTTAATTAATGATTGCAACACAAAACAAATTAGAGTGAGCGGTGATGTTACAATTACAAAAATGTTTAAAATTAATGTCATGAGGTCAGATCCAACACTTGTTTTTATATGTAAACTATGATCTGTTTGTGTATGAGACGTATCATGTTTGGCATACCCAGATTTTATAGTTTAATACAGAGGTCTTCAGATTATGAGGAAGAGAGTTTGATTTCTTTTGTTTTGGCAATACCATTTTTCTAAATGAAATAAAATTAATAATTCATTTAAGTAAAACATTATAAAAATAAATTGAAGCAACAGTTGACGGGGACTTCCCATTATTTATCAATAGATGGTAATTTCCTAGTTTGATCAGATATATTATTTCAGTTTGGAAGAGTGATGTCCCCTAAAATATGTCTGCCAAAATACAGTGGTTCTACGCATTCTTGGCGTTGGGGTCATTACGCTGGCATGTGTCACTCAATCATAATTAGGCCGAGTGGCGTCGTTTTTGTCACGCGTTATAATATATTTATAAATATTTAACACTAAAGCTAAACCTAACCCCTGGACCCAACGCCCAATCAACAGATACTCCGAAATGATTACATGCCAGCGTAATGACCCCAACGCCAAGAATGCGTAGAACCACAGAACCACTGTATTTTGGCAGACATATTTTAGGGGACATCACTCTTCCAAACTGAAATAATATATGTGATCAAACTAGGAAATTACCCAATAGATTATCTAATGCATACACAAATATTTCAAATAATGTTAAATCATTATACAGGTTTGTGAAGCCAAGGGTAAAGTTATTGGTGTATTAGTCTTATGGAGTGGTTGAGAACTGATGTTCAGTTATGTTTAAGCTTTCATTCCAAACAACACAGCTTTGAGGTTCACTCAACATCTGGAAATGGGTACCAGAGATTTTTCTGGGGAAAGTACAATGACATGACGTACAGCAGCAACATCACCCAAATATGTGTAGACTGTGATTGATTAAAAAAAAGGGGTACTAATATTAAATTCATCATAATTCAACGTGATGAGTATCCTATTATTTTAAGAGCTAGCTTATATCAGACCATGCCAAATAACTATTTTACTTAAAATATATAAACCCACAAAATGTTTGGAAGGAAGAGCCCCAATATTCATCAGGTTTTATTTCTGTTACCAACTCTGAGAGCCACATATCAACCCTCTGTTTTAACTGTCCCCACTGGAAAAAGCATATCAAGAAACAAACTAATCACCACTTATAAAGCCATGCATTACTGTTCTTAATATTGTCAGTTTGTTTGTGTTGATAATTTTATATGCAGGTTGGCAGAGAAAGGTTTTTCAAAAACTTAGTTTAGAGACAGAGCAGAATGGCGCTCCATGGTAGCCAACCTTCGTTGCGGAGACAGCACTCGATGATGATAATATAAGACCATGATTAATGTACTTGAACAATGCCAATTAGAACTACAATGATCAATCTTACACAGGAAGTTGTAAAAACAATCACTAAACTATGAATTAACAGCAAGGGTCACTAGAACGTCCTTTTATTCTTCAGCGATAAACCTTTGTTATACATCAAGACCAGCAAAGATTATCTAAAGGATGGTGTACCCAAGGTCTTCTTTGGTTTCTTCATACTATTGTTATGCAGGCCTGTCTTTGTGGGCTAAACTTGTATTCTCTGGCTGTTGAAGGCAGCATAATCTTGTAATATATGCTCAGGAGGTCTGACTGAGTGCTGCTATGGTTATTTAGAAGTTTGATTAACAAGATTTAAATAAAAATAATATTGTTACTCAAGGTAGGAATTTCACTGCCATTGTCAGTTTTGCGAACTCCATGTGTAAAAGTATACGTTTAACAAATTATGGTAACTCTTCATTAGTTTCACTGTCATTTAAGAAACACATTTTTTTTTAAAATGAATACTTTCGTAACTTGATGGCTGTAACAAACTTTTAAACTACAAATATCATTTTTTATTGTAATAATATCAGGGTCAAACATCTGTATGAACATTGCAACGGTCATGACCCAATTATACAAATCCAGTTAATGGATTTATGAAACTAAAGGCATGAAAGATGACCTTTAAGCTTCTATTGATAAGACATTCATATTTCTGTATAAAGGTTCTTATCATGATGTGTATATTTATTTTTATATTATTGACAACTTAAGGTCTAACACCACATATTACTTTATTATCTTATTTACAAAAGAACCAGAAATGTACATAATCAATAAAGTAAAAAGACTGTTCTAAATCACATATATAATAATCATTACCAACTTTCAATTGTGCACAAATCATGAAAGCTCATTACCCTCCTATAAAAATATACTTTCATTTAAAGTGTAAACAATTTTTCATGACTTTGATGCTAAGACTCAAGACCATTCTTACATATTACAGGCATGCACATTAACAATCAGGGAACACAAAGGAATAACTCATATAAAGTTTTGATCATTCATATTATAAAAACTTGTGAAAATAATTAATAAAGTGTAGGTAAAAATTTATCTCATTAAAAAACCTACAACGGCAGATAATAAAATACATTAGTGGACTGAAATAAAAAGTCTGATATTCTAAGCTGCCGAATTAAACAACTTTTGACCATATTCTTTATCTTCCATTTGCTCCGATCTGCATCTGGATGCTGTTGGGAGAATGAGCCACACTAGGTTGAGCTTGAGATGGTGATGGGAATGAATGAGAATGTGAGTGTGATGGTGTCCCAAATACTTTGTTGCTGTCACCTGTTGTAAGTTTAGCCAGAGCCACTAAAGCATCAGGGAAATTTGGTGGTGTTGCTGGCGTGTTTGCTGGTGTGCACAGCTGAGGAGTACAGGTAGAGAATGAGTAATAGAAATGTGAATGTCAACATTGTTCATTTTAGGTCACGGTCAAGGAGTCAGTAAACAAACTTGATTCAAATCCTGGATAAATTCTTCTTCCTTTCAGCTCACAGAGGAGCACAGGTAGAGAATGAGTAATAGAAATGTGAATGTCAACAATGTTCATTTTAGGTCTCGGTCAAGGAGTCAGTAAATAAACTTGACTCAAACCCTGGATAAATTCCTCTTCCTGTGAGCACCCTGAGGAGCACATGTTTTCAATTGACATTTTCCAAGCCATCCTGTTTGATGCCATTTTCTTAATATCACTCCTGTCTTCACCATCTATTTTCATCACTGTTTCCACCTCTCTTCTCCAAATATATAAATTCTCTGTCTATTCATCATCGAGTGCCATCTTCGCAACGAAGGTTGGCTACCATGGAGCGCCATTCCGCTCTGTTTCTTGCTTTGATGGTGCAGGTTGTCAAAAGCTGATTTGTCCATCTTTTGATGTTACTCGTCCATGTTAGTTTTGGTCTGCCTCTTTTACCCTGTATTTTCCCCTCCAAGATTACTTTTAGAAGGCTGTTGTGTCTTTTAACATGGCCCAAAAACTGCATTTGTCTTGTTTGAATTGTCTTTAGTAGTTCTCTTTTCATTTTTAGTTGTTTTAAGACTTCATCGTTTGTTTTCTTTTCTTTCCATCCAATTCTACCTATTCTGCTATATATCCACATTTCAAAGGCTTCAATTTTCTATTCTGTTTTCTTGTCTAATGTCCATGTTTCTGCACCATACATGAATGTTAAGAAAATATAAAATTTTGCTATTCTTAGTTTTAGCACTGGTGTTATTTGTTTTTATGTTAATATATTTTTCATGACATTAAAATTACTTTTTGCCATTTATATTCTTTTGTTTATTTCAGTTTTATATTTTCCAAAACTGGTTATAGTATGTCCAAGGTAGTTGTAGTTTCTTCTGCACATGCATCTAATAATGAAAGTCTGTATCCTCCCCTCCTAAATGTCATTAATTCAATGCCCATGAATTCTATTATGCTGATACTCTGCCTCTAACAAAGCAAGCCCTCAAGTAGGAAACAACAGGTAAGAGGAAAAGAGGCTGACCCAGACAGACACTGAAAAGAACATTGATCAGAAAGGCAAGAGCAGCAGGAATTGGCTGCTAATTGAGATAGAGTTGCTTGCACAGAACAGAGACAAATGGTGAGATTTGATAAAAGATCTTTACATGGATTGAAAACTGCTAGAATAAAAATTTAGATAAGAGAAAGAGTATCTGGGTCTATGCCCTATGGGCCGACTACGGCTCGAAAGGTCAATAGATAGATAGATACTCTACAGGAGTATTTACTTAATTCTTTCTAAACCAATAACTGACATATCGGGTCTGATAGTACCGCAGAACTTTTGTTTTGTAAATATTGAGGTTTTATATTCACCAATACTTGTATTCAATACATTGAAAAGATATTATTAGTACTACCTGTAGAAATGGCACGTACATGTTCAATAATTTTCCATTTAATTTTTGTTTTTATTTCTGACAAATAATGGCCACACCCCACTACTTCTACTTCTAGTGCATAATTTCAGTATTTTAGTGGACACAAATGCATCAAATAAACTGTATTTTGAAGAAATTGGATTACCTGTGCATAATTTCAAGAGAAATTGATATCAACACCTCTAACCATGGAAAAAAAAAAAGAGGTACATCTTCTTCTTCTTTCCTTCCTCATCTGCCTTTCAGCGTCGAGGGGAGATATAATTTGCGGTCTTTTGTTTGCTCTTCTGTTCGCCTCTGCTGCTGTTATGTTTCCTAGTGCTTCTAATATTCCATCAACCCATCTTTTTCATGGTCGACCCTTGGGTCTGGTGTTTTCACAACGTTTGTTGAAGGCTCGTTGTGTTGTGTTTTATTCTTTCTGCCTTGTCACGTGGCCAAACCATTTTATCTGTTGTTTCCTTATGTATTCTTTGGCGGGGGCTATTCCTAGCTTTTTTCTCAGTTCTTCATTTCTGATCTTATCTCTCAGACTGTTTCCTGTCATTCATCTAACACATTTCATCTATGTAGAGGTTATTTTTCTTATCGTTCTTGCATCTAGGGTCCAGGTCTGGCATTGGTAGCACAACGTTGGGATGAAGATTGTATTGTATAGTGCTCGTTTTGCCTCCAGAGTTATTTCCTTGTTGGACAATAGAGGCGATAACTGTCCGATGATTTGACAAGCTTTGTTGCATCTTGATTCTATCTCTGCTGTTTGAGAATTATCGTTTGTCATTAGACTTCCTAGGTATTTGAATTCCTCTACTTGTTTTAGTTGTCTGCCTTCTGTAGTTATGTTGATGTTCCGTTTATTTTTGAAGACATTCATGACTTCTGTTTTGTTGATGTTGATTTTCATGTTGTATTGGGTGCCTGAGCTGTTGAGTTTGTTTAAGTGTTCTTGTAGGTCTTCTATTGTTGCATATTAGTGCCTGATTGTCTGCAAATAAAAGCTCATTGATCTCCTCTGTCTCTGATGGGTTGGCTAGCTTGCATATATGGTCCATGTATGTAATAAACAGTAGGGGGATAGTACGCACCCCGTCTTACACCTGATCTAACTTCGAAGTGGTCTGTGTAGCCTGCTGCTGTTCTGACCCTGCAGCTGTTGTTGACATAGAGACTTTTAATAAGAGGTACATGAAATACAATATTTTGATTTGAAAATTATCCACGATTGAATATCTTATATTATTTATATTTTTATATTAATATATGTATATTATTAATCAAAATATGTCTTTCAGAAGCCTTGAAAAGTTGTGGAAATCAAAACTCATCAGCACAAACACAAAACTACTATTCAAATCAAATGTACTATCAACCCTTACGTATGCATGTGAAAGCTGGAAAATGCAAGAGATATAGAAACAAAGTTGAACGCATTCGAAAATAAATATCTAAGGAAAATACTTGGTATAGTGTGGAACGAATTCAAAACAAACGAGGAAATTAGAGAAATCGCCAATCAACCACTAATATCTTCAGTAATGAAGAAAAGGTGATGGTCATATGTTGGACATGTGATGAGAAGAGATAATAACTGAATAGCAAAGCAAGCCCTCATGTGGGAAACAACAGGTAAGAGGAAAAGAGGAAGACCCAGAGAGACACTGAGAAGAACATTGATCAGAGAGACAAGAGCAGCAGGAATCGGCTCCCTCAATGAGATAGAGCTGCTTGCACAGAACAGAGACAATTGGCGAGATTTTATAAAATATCTTTCAAAGAATTGAAAACTGCTAGAACAAAAATTTATAACGCCCTATGGGCCGGCTTCGGCTCGAAAGGTCAATAGATAGATAGATATCATTAATATTAATTATATTTTATTTTATTATATATTTATATATTCTTTTCCTTAGGTAATTACTTATTCACAATATACTGATATTTTCATTTTCTACAATCATTTGCCTTTCTGGAGACATATAAGATGTACCACATTTACCTTTGTTATTGTTTAGTTGTCATTGATAAAAAAGGCAATTAGTGAAATTGATAAAAAATCTGGCCCAATTAAAGAACAGAGACAGATGGCGAGATTTGATAAAATATCTTTAAAACTTTAAATTCATATAGGAGAAGGTGTATCTTGGTCTACGCCCTATGGCCGGTACGGAAGGTCAATAGATAGATAGAAACCTAAAAACATTCAAGTCAATAAACATGCCATATGTGATAATAGTTATAATTTTCAAGTACTGAATAGAGAAATGATACAACGAACTACAAGAAATGATAGATATAGTAGTAAAAGAAAGCAACAAGAAAGGTCTCAGTCTGAATAGTAAGATAACAGAAGTAATGGTTATATCGAAGAAACAATCACAACCATAATGCAGCATGAAAATAAACAAGACAAATCTGAAACAAGTGCAACGTTTGAAATACTTGGGCACAATAATAACATCAGATGGAAGATGCACCACAGAAATAAAAAGCAGAATAGTTCAGGCCAAAATAGCATTTCAGAAAATGAAAAATATCTTATGCAACAAATCAATCTCAATAGAAATGAGAAAGAAGAGTTCATCGGTGCTATATGGAACCAATTCTGACCTATGGAAGCGAATCATGGACATTAGGCAAACAAATGAAAAGACGATCAGAGGCCACAGAGATGGGATTTCTCAGAAGAATGTTCAAAGTTCCCTGCACAGCTAAAAAGACCAATGAGGAAGTTCTCAAAGAGGCCAACACAAAAAGGGAGCTCTTAAAAAACATCAGAAAGAAGCAATCAACATTTTTCAGGCACATCATGAGAAGAGGAAAGTTGGAATACTTGGTTACCACTGGCAAAATAAAACGAAAGAGAGATCGCGGACGACAAAGAGAGAAAATACTGGATAGCTTGGTGTCATGGCATGGAAAACAGTCAACAACAGAACTGATACGATGCACTGTGGATTGAAGATTGTGAAAGGACATGATCGCCTACGTCAACTGGTATGGCACATGATGATGATGAATAGAGAAAGTAATCAATCAGTGTCATTGTCGAAAAAAGAAATAAAATATCAAAACTTACAGGGTAATTTCCATTTGTATGATTTCTATTACATGTTCGACATATTGAAAGTGTTGGTATGGATGATTCTTGAAAAAACATACTCAATGCTGCCTGCAATAAGAGAAAATGTAATATTTTATTTTTATTTCACTTACCATCCCACGAAGACTGGGATGGGCAACAGTAATTATTAGCTAGTGTAATAATATCCTATTTCTTCTGTTCTACACAAACTTAGACTGTGTGACTGGCTTCCAAAAGTCAAAAGAAATAACAAAAACGTTAATAATAAACGTGTAAACAATAAAAATAACAATAATACTTTGTAAATGTAACTAAATAGTAAAAAACACAGCATTATGAGTTCAGTTATAATATTAGACATTTTTTTTAGATTTAGACTAAAAACTAAATCAGAATATGAGAGATATTATTATTATTTATTACCATTATGTATTTGTTATGAATCTGTTAGTGTTATATGACACGACGATGCTGACACTTGTGATACTGATAGATATGAAAACTTAATTATTTTTATTTTATTACAATAATAGTAACAATATATACAATATACAAGATACATATATACAGTATACAATAGTAACTCTGGAGGCAAAACGAGCACTATACAATACAATCTTCATTCCAACGTTGTGCTACCAATGCCAGACCTGGACTCTAGATGCAAGAACAATAAGAAAAATAACCTGTACAGAGATGAAATGTGTTAGATGAATGACAGGAAACAGTCTGAGAGATAAGATCAGAAATGTAGAACTGAGAAAAAAGCTAGGAATAGCCCCAGCCATAGAATATATAAGGAAACAACAGATAAAATGGTTCGGCCACGTGACAAGGCAGAAAGAACAAAACACAACACAACGAGCCTTCAACAAACGTTGTGAGAACAACAGACCCAAGGGTCGACCACGAAAAGATGGATCGATGGAATATTAGAAGCACTAGGAAACATAACAGCAGCAGAGGCGAACATAAGAGCAAAAGACCGCAAATTATATCTCCCCTCGACGCTGAAAGGCAGATGAGGAAGGAAAGAAGAAGAAGAAGAATAGTAACAATGTCATTAGTTGAGTAACAATAACATATAATAAAATATAAACAAATAAAATTTAATAACAAGCGCATTTATTTTAAAATAAAGATTCTTATAAAACTTTTAAACTAAACTGAATATTATTTTATTATAATTATTATATTGACTAAGTTTGTAAGTTTAGTTTGAGTAACTAAACATTTTTATTTTAACATTTACTTTACAATTTGAATAATAAATATTTACTAAAATATAAATAATTTAAATATAATAACCCGAACCGTATATTGCGTATTCGTATTCTAAATAAAATAATAATTCTTATACAATTTTCTAACACAGTATAACATAAGACAGTTATAAACTTATAAACACATAACAGTTCTTTCTCATAGCCCAGCAAAGTAGGTACACGTTCCTCCAGTTAGTGTTACATTATGCAACGCCACAGGAGAACACGCTAGTCCACAGGAGAACGGATAATTATTCGGCCATGTTTACAATATGGAAAAGTTCATATCCGATAGATTGAAAATATACCTCAAAATGCCATCCAGCTGCCTGCAAGAACTGTTTAGCTTGTTCTGCGTGACACCCTGCTGCATGAACAAACTGATTTATCATCACTTGTTGTTTTAAATTATCCATGACAAACAAAATTTTAGTATTCCCGTCGCTACAGAATTCCTTCTGTTTTGATCGGATTGTAAACACATCAAGGCAGTCGCCGAGTCAGCCAATCAGAGAAGAGAAGACAGGAGCATGGATGAAACTGAAACTTTCATTGGTTAACACTTTTCAATAGAGGAACAATAGACGGGGGTTCTTTCCTTCCTCCTTTGCCTTTAAGCGTCAAGGGGAGATTTATTTTTGTGATCTTGGTCTTCTGTTGACCTCTGGGCTGAGAAATAGATTGAGAAACAAAGTATAAGACACCAAAATAAAGGACTATTACGTTGTAACTAATATAAAAAGCGAGAAATAAACAATGCTCTGAGATATATATGGAGAATAAAATATATTGACTGAGAAAATATTCTTAAAAGACATTTATTATCATCATCAAGTACCTGGCCTGCTGGCGTAGGTGATCATGCCTCTCCACAGCTTTCGATCTCGACAGTTATTTATCATTTCTGTTGTTGACCTTCTGCCAAGCCATTCTCTTAAGCTGTCTGGTATTTTTTCTCTTTGCTTCCCTCTATCTCTTCGTCCCTCAATTTTCCCAGTTGTTACAATATATTCCAGTTGTTCTCTTCTCATTACATGGCCAAAAAATGATGATTGTTTCTTCCTAATATTGGAAATTAGCTCTCTTTTTGCTTTGGCCTCTTTCAGAACATTTTCATTACTCTTCTTAGCTGTCCATGGTATTCTCAACATTCTTCTGTAAAACCACATTTCTACAGGCTCCAGTGATTGTCTTGTCTGTTGTCCTATTGTCCATGATTCACATCCATATGTTAAGACTGGCTCTACATAACATTTAAGAACTCTTTTTCTTGTTTCTTTTGTCAAAAATGGATTACATAGTATCTTCCTCATTTTTTGGAAAGCTGCTTTTGCCTGAGCCATTCTACATCTCACCTCTTTTGTACATCTTCCGTCTGAGGTTAACAAAGTTCCAAATATTTAAATTCATTTACCTGTTTTATATTATATTATAATTTTTTAAAATAAAACACAAAATATTGTTTGGCGAACTGAAGGATGGAAAGCGACCAAAGGGCAGACCAATGCTGAGATATAAGTATGTTCGCAGGGCTTCCTTGAGGGAATTCTCTATCAGTGTAAGAAACTGGGAAAATCTGGCTGCAGACGTACCACATGGAGAACAAAAATAAAAAAAATGGCACAGAAACTTACGAGGCAGTGCTGATATCAGAATCTGATGACAAAAGGCTAAAGGAGAGGAGGCCAGACATCACGAATACATCTTGTTCGTTCTGTGGCCGTATCTGTCTGTCCAATATTGGCAGATTCAGTCACGAAAGAAGCTGTTCAGCAAAGCAGCGTCCATCATAAGATAGTAATATTTTTACCAAACTACTGGCTTATTTATTATGATTAAAAAATTAAAAAAGTAAAGTACCCCCGTCACGCCAAGTGGCGTATAGGGAATATGGTGTTAGTGACCATACATTTTACAGACCTTCGACACATGATTTTTGGGTAATATGGTATTTATTATGATTGCTTGGCACAAACCGTCTGTCAAGACGCCAAAGGCGATATATTATATTGGCAGGCTGATATATGCATAGTGGCAAATTTAATAAGCGAGAAATAAGTCAGAGAAATGCATTTAGAAAACATTGAAAAAACAACGTTTTAAAGACAGAAAAGTCTATTCATCATCAACATGTGCCATACCGGTAGGCGTAGGCGATCATGTCCTTCTACAATCTTCTATCCACCGTGCATCGTATCAATTCTGTTGTCGACTGTTTTCCATGCCAAGACACCAACCTATCTAATATTTTCTCTCTTTGTCATCCTCGATCTCTCTCTGTCCCTGTATTTTGCCAGTTGTAACCAAATATTCCAACTTTCCTCTTCTCATGGTGTGCCCGAAAAATGTTTATTATTTCTTTCTGGAAAGCCTATTATTTGGTAGAAAATAAAATAAGTCAGAAACAAACAATGCATGGAGTATAAGAAATGGTAAGAGAACACATTCACGATGATAAAGAAGAAGGGTATTAGAAGGTTTTGTTTAGTTTAGTGGTCGTACCATCTTCATTTCACAGTTGACAATTACTTAGATCCCAGATCCCCTCAGAAGCACCATCTAAGAGTGCAGCTGACGAAAGCACTGAAGATGGTTTCGGCACAGATTCACGAACACTGGCAAAGATCTTGAACATGGAGGGAGTATTTGGGTACATTTTTATCTACTTAATTTGTGTGCAAGCAGCCATATTTGGCCTACTTCTTTCGATTTTAAACTGGCAAAGGTTCATCAACGTGCGTAGAATGCACACGTGATCATCTGGCTCGCTTTATCGAAAGGGACTGACATCAGATCATACTATCCAGAGTCAAGAAAAATACACGGGTTCGAATGCAACAAGTGTCCCCTGTTTGTGGTGGGATTTTAACCATAGACCTTCTTGTCTAGAGGACAGACGGCTTACCTCGTGACCACGCACCCCCCCTCCCTTTTTCCACCTTAAAGTATATTTGAAAGCAGAGGGTAAAGGCATCACGATACATAGAAATGCAAAGCTGCTGTAAAGCTGATGATAATTATGAAAATTAAAAAGGAAAAAGTGGTATGGTTACAGCTTTATGTAGGTGAGAAACAAAACAAAAGTGAAACGACGTCTCGGCCAAAAAGGCCTTCAGCTCGAACAACAAACAAGATAACAATAATATATATAGGGATATACACAGAGTTTGGGCAGGCACCGACTCGACTGAAATTAATATGGCGGGCGGACAGGGTGGGACACAGGTGTGAAATACAGACAAAGGGGAAGGGTTCTAAAAATATGTGGAGGTCGGTATTTTCCATTTTCGAGAGTCTTGCATATTATCGCCATGTAGTTAGATTTCTATGTATATCCCTATATATATATATATATATATATATATATATATATATATATATATATATATATATATATATATTTCTCTCTCGCTCTGCGATCAAGTCTCAATCAGAGTAGGATTCCAGACTCTCTTATGAAGTCAGCTGTCTGTTTAAGTGATTTGATTGTCCAATATAGTTTCTCTTCCAGGGAGGTAGGTGTGGACCACATTGCTCTTCTCTGATCTGTGTACTGGGGGCAATCCTGTAGAACATGTTTTGTAGTCATATTGTCCAGTGTACAGTGACATTGGCTGGTTGTGCCTATTTTGAATTTGGTGAACATATGGTTTCTCATCCTATTGTGGCCAGTGCGTAGGCGAAGTATGATGACTTGACCCCTCCTTAATAGTTGGAGGTATCCGTCCCTCTTGTTATGCTTTGGGTGTTCTCGTTTCCATTTTTCATGGTACTGGTCTTTGAGGATGAATTTGGCTTCATCATAAATGACCGGATGGTTCTCTTGTGGTAATCTCTTTAGCTAATTTGTCTGCGCGTTCATTTCCGTGTACATTATAGTGTGATGGTATCCACTGAATGACTACTCTCTGGAAGTTATTGCATAGTTGGACTAGGGTTGTTCTCAAGTCATCTAGTTCATTGTTCCTGGGGCTTTTTAGAGCTGTTAGTACTGACAGAGCATCAGTCAGTATCAACACAATTTATTGTGCATGTTATTTTTCTGTTGAATTGCCAGAGTAGTATACAAGGTTACAACAGTTTAATATTTGGCATGTAAATTAACAAAGATATATAGTAGGTAGAAGAATGAAGGGGAGATGGATAGCCTTAAAAGATGAGAATGAGTAAGTGTTACAATGGAGGGAAGTCTATGAGGGAACAGGAGAGAGAGAGAGAGAGATACAGAGAGAGAGAGAGAGAGGGAAAGAGAGAGAAAGATGTATAGGAGAGGGAAGGAGATGCTAGGGTAAATGGCGAGAATGATAAAGTGTTACAATGGAAGGAAGTTTATGAGGGAAGCTAAAAATATGATGGAAGGCGGAACGTTAGGAGAGAGAGAGAGGGGGAGGATGGAATGGTAGGAGAGAAGTCTAAGAGAGAGAGAGAGAAATAAGTCTATATTGTAAGGAGATATTGTAGGCGTAAATGGAGAGAATCAGTAAGTGTTACAATGGAGGATGTTCTAGGAGGGAATAGGAGAGAGAGAGGAGAGAGAGTAGAAGAGGGAAAGAGAGAGAAGGGAGGGTGGAATGGTAGTCGAGAAGTCTAGGATAGGGTAAGAGAGAGAAAGAGAAAGAGGAGAGTGAAGTCTAGGAGAAGTCTAGGAGAAGGAAGGGAGCTGATAGTCATAAATGGAGAGAATGAGCAAGTCTTACAATGGAGAGAAGCTACAAATACGAGGGAGGGTGGAACGCTATGAGAGTGAAAAGAGAGAGGAGGGAGGAAAGTCTGGAGGGAATAAGAGAGAGAGAAGAGAGAGAGAGGTCATTGGGATGGAAAGAAAAATAATAGGCGTAAATGAGAGAATGAGTAAGTGTTGCAATGGAGAGAAGTCTAGGAGGGGATAGGAAAGAGAGATATGCTTAGTATCACTAATACAGAAGAAAGACAATTATGAAACGTTAAAGAACGATCCTAATGAGAGAGAGAGAGAGAGAGAGAGAGAGAGAGAGAGAGTACCAATAACACTGAGGAATGAAAAGGTCCATTCCTAATTAGGAGAGATAATACCGAGAAAAGGAACACCGGATGATGCTTTCCTCCATTTAAAAATAATTAAATAATACACGACGTCAGCAGACAACAATTTTCCATAAGAATGAGGTCAGCACACAAGAACATCAAGAACTCCCAAGCCAGCACACACCAGACATAAACAGGTCACTTCCGGGTCACCGACACGAGAGGTCAGCACCTAGACACGAGCGGTCATGGTTAACTCCCCCTGCGCCTCGAGTACATTAGGCGATAAATGCGCCTACTATATATCTTTGTTAATTTACGGGCCAAATACTACACAGTTGGAACCTTGTATACTACTAGCCAGTGTTGCAGCATCTCTGAGTGCCCCAGATTCTGCTTTAAAGTTGTTTGAGAAATTCCCAGTAGCTATTGACTTGGTGGGAGAAGCGAAAGCTCAGTGGTTAGTGAACTGGACTACAAAGGGCAAAAGGTAGAGTTCGATACCAACCGACGGCTTCCGGTTCACCCAGCCTTTAATGTGTACCGGAATTTTTTTTGGGAGAGTAAAGCGCACAGGCGTAATACCGACCATATTACCCCAAAAATCATATGTTGAGGGTCTGTAAAATGTATGGTCACTAGCACCATATTCCCAATACGCCACTTGGCGTGACGGGGTACTTTACTTTTACTTTTACACGCACGACACGCACATATTTACTTTCCTGATGGAGCTGTCAAATTGCTATCGAAAAAAGGTGGCACTGCATAAGATGAAAAAATTTGACAACAATAAAGATAGATGTTGTCGCTATATAAGTGTTGTGTAGGGTGCATAAAAAACTTGAACACGAAGCCAGCTTTATCAATTCGAGTTAGAAAGAGGAAGTGAACAGGATGTGGGAGAAGAAATATATGAAAGATTAGAAATGAGATCAAGAATATGAGGATCAACTGTACAAAAATTAATGAATTTTATACGTGGGCCTGTCCAACGTAAAGTCAGTCACCTTCTGTCAGATAAAAATTCACATGACAAACACTTTTAAAAAGACAAGAAAAGAGGAAAGATAGCAAAGGATGTGAGTTGTTGTGATTCAGGGATTGTGATCAATTCATTAATTTTATGAGTGAGACTGAAAGATTGATCTTTACTTAGCGCCATTGTTTATTCTCAAAATTATATACACCTTTCCGTGAATTATTTTGTCGTTTTTCTATCATTTCTTTGTTCAATCAAACCAAAAGATCTTCTAGTGAAGACAATTATGGACGAGCTGAACCATCTAACTACCGTCAACATAGTTCAAAGGATCCCTATTGTGGTTTAGTCAGAGATAAAGAAGAGACTGGCAAAAGCAGCTACGCACGAAGAACAAATTTATTGCAGGGTACCAGTGAAGGAAACAAAAACAATATTTAATAGAACAGATACAAATATTTGGCAAACAATAAATTCCCATATGATCCTATCATGAATACAGATGAAGGTACAATTGGGCACAATATTCCGACTCCGATCAGTGTTTCTGACAGTACAATTAAACTTTTGTTTCGTAAGATACTCCGTCTTGGGTTTTCTATTCACATGTATTCAATATTTATACCTCGAAGAGATATTGTTAGTACTATAGTCCGTTCAGATTCGTTTGCCTAGACATTAATTTATTTTTTTCAAAAACTTTTTGTTCATTTGCATTGATCTTTTGAAGTTAGGTTTAGAATACTAATGTCGCTATAAAAATATTTTTTTATCAAAGAAATGTGATCCAGTTTCAAAGATGCCTTATTTAACCTATATTTAAAAAAGTTAATCGATATTATAAACACCGACGGGATTATGTAGATGCTTACATCTCACAGCTGATTCTTTAACATATAGGCATGACCTTCACGGCTGAATGCGCACCGTCCTAAAATAGTTATGTTTCCACTATAAATTTTTATAAAGAAATGTTACATATGAAATTTCCCGTTTAGCACAAAATGACATTTTAGCCGAAACCGGAAATTATGTGACGTCAAAATCACGGCCGTAGACTCGAGTTCGAGTCATAATTCAGAGGCAAATCTCAATATTTACAGAAAGGAGGCGGCACTATCCATATTATCTTCTGCAAGTCTATGTGAGAATGAATATAAAGGCAAAATATTTTACTGAGCATAACATTGCTATAAAGATTTATCAATACTTCTGCAGAGAGCGTAAAAAGGGACATCTTTATTGTTCTTTATCAAACCCTGAGAAGAGAACAATGCATATTTTAGGTTTGTGTAAACGTTCATTTGATCGAATAGTTAAAGGAAGCGGATATTTATTGCCAACAAATGCAAGAAAGCAAGGAAGGAAAGAAACGTTAGACAGTTTTGATAAGGACCTAGTAAAAAGAGAAATATGTCGAATGTTTGATATAAACGAAGAAGTGACACTTAGAAAGTTGAAGCTTTGGCTGAAAACTAACAACGACATTGAAATATCAAAAACTTCATTATGGAAAATATTAAGAAGTGCAGGCTTCACCTTTAGAAAGTATGCTGGTGGAAAAAACATTATTTGTGAGAAGCCACATCTAGTAGCTCTTAGAAGCAAGTATTTACGTGAAGTGAAGGAAATGCGCGAAAATGATTATGATATTGTTTATTTAGATTAAACTTGGATCAACGCTCATCATACAAATGAAAAGGAATGGCAGTTAGCAGATGGAAGTATTAAAAGATCAGTACCAAGCAGTAAAGGGCAACGTTTGATAGTTGCACATGCAGGTAGCAGACATAATGGGTTGTTGCAGAATGCTCATCTCGTTTTCATTTCAAAATCCATAGACAATAGAGACTACCACTCCGAAATGAATGGACACATATTTAAAGACTGGATCGAGAAAAGTATCCTTCCAATATTAGATCGACCTTCTTGTCTGATAATGGACAATGCTTCATATCATAACGTAGTTAACGTAGAAGATAGAATCCCAACATCATCAAGTACAAAAGATGCAATCAAAACGTGGCTCATAAAAGAACACATACAAGTTAACGACAGCTACTTGAAACCCGAATTGCTTAGCCTTGTAAAACAGACACAACGTACAAAGATATTTAAAATAGACAAGTTAATTCAAGAACATGGCCATAGATGTTTGAGACTACCTCCATATCATGCACACTTAAATCCTATAGAACTAGTTTGGGCAAAAGTTAAAGGACACGTAGCATATACAAATAAAACTTTCAAATTATGCGATGTTGAGACACTTACAAATCAGGCTCTATCAAATATAAATAAAGACTACTGGGTAAAATGTGAGGATCATGTGTTACGACAAGAAGAGGAATATTGGAAAAAGGATGGTTTGTTGTTTGTTCAGCCGAAAGCAGTAATCGACCTATTTGACTCGTCTGATTCTGAATGATCATTACTCTGATTAAGTCTACAGATAAATAGTTTGATTTGCAAAATTTCCTAGTTGATTTGCTAAACAGTTTATTGTTCAAGACCACCCAAGCAATCAAAAATATGTTATAAGCAAACCAACAACCATTACTTTGAATGGAAGCCTGCTTGAGTCAGTACAGAAGTTCAGCTATCTTGGATCCACTATTACAGCCACACTTTCCTTAGATGAGGAACTAAATGTACGTATTTGAAAGGCAGCGACAACATTTGGGAAACTCACACCAAGAGCATGGAACTATATCAAATTGACTCTACGAACAAAAGTTCTATATATAATTTAAAATTTGTATACTTGCCACCAAGTAAAATTTTATGGACACGCCTATGGGTCATCGTTGCACTAGATTACTGTAAAACATTTTGAATAGGGTCAAAATAATAGTTACATGGGCAAAGATCAAAGGAATTCGCCGCTTTAAGAAAACCGTTATAGCTAGACATCGAGTAACACATATGTTCTCGTGACATGGACATTTTAACACCGTATGCCAAAAATCATGTGAAATCATCAAGAACTTTTTGAATTATAAATCATAACATCTCGGCAAACGAATCTGAACGGACTATACCTGTAGATACGGGTATCGTATGTTTTGTACATGTTCAACAATTGCCCATTTAATTTCTGAGCGCCCATCTATATAGAAAGCAAAAAAAAAAAAAAAAAAAAAGCAATAAAGGGACATTTGAACATGTCCCCCACTAAACATGTACAGAGAACTATGAACTACATTCTGGTCTCAAAACAAATAACTTAAAACTATGTGATACTAATGGTGACCTCCTGCTAACGACTAAGTTCATAGACTCGGATCTTCTCTCTATGTAACAAGCTGAGCATAGGATAATAAAGTGAAACCGTTGAAATGTAGATTTATAGAAGAATAAGAAGAATTGGATGGAAAAAAAAGAAAACAAATGATAGAGTCTTAAAACAACTACAAATAAAAAGAGAACTCATCATGATCGAGTGCCGTCTCCGCAACGAAGGTTGGCTACCATAGAGCGCCATTCTGCTCTGTCTCTTGCTTTCATGGTGCAGGTTGTCATAGGCTGATTTATCCATCTTTTGATGTTACTCGTCCATGTTAGTCTTGGTCTGCCTCTGCCTCTTTTACCTTGTATTTTCCCCTCCAGGGTTACTTTTAGTAGGCTGTTGTGTCTTTTAACATGGCCCAAAAATCGAATTCATCTCCATGGCTTCATCTGGAATAGTACGTGATGAGGCTCCAATCTCTTTCTCGGTGGTCAGCCACATTCGTCTTTCGTGTCCTGCACATGCCTCTTGTGTACCACACACTTTGCTGTTTTCGCTTTCTGGGCTGTTGATCATTTCTGACTCTTCCACCCCATCCACCGTTGCAGACTTTGTACAATGGACATTTCCGTCTGCCTGGCGCAACAGTGAAAAACAATGACCTATCACCGATAGGTCAATCTCGAATGAAAAGAAGATAAATACCCACTTAACAACGAGAATTTCCACCACCCACCAGCCTGTCAGAAGTTAAACAACCATAATAGGCATGAGCAGAATATTAATCCCAAGAATCACACAGCGCGTGTAACCGGCGTATTTCGAAACAACACACGCTGTTACGGAAAACACTGTCCACACATAATCGCCAAAAATAGAACTACTAAATACAATTCAAACATGACAAATGAGATTTTTAGGTCATTGTTAAAATACACAACAGCCTACTAAAAGTAATCTTGGAAGGGAAAATATAAGGTAAAAGATGCAAAAGCAGACCAAGATTAACACGGACGAGTAACATCAAAAGATGGACAAGTTAGCCTATGAGAACCTGCACCATCAAAGCAAGAGACAGAGCAGAATGGCGCTTCAGGGTAGCCAACCTTCGATCCGGATCTCCCAAACAAAGAAATGTAGCTGTAATCCCCATCATAGCAGTATCAGCACACGCCAAAAGAGATAAAGCGTAACCGCACAGAAAGTGATCGTAGCCATCTGTTCCCGTAGTACGATATTATCATTCATCGTAAGCAATCAAAATATCGAAACACAACCAAAACGAATGAAACGCACGGCTCACGGTGTGCACGGAGCATTTAACTCAGTACGCCGGGCTTGAATATGAGGAAACTGCAACAAGGAACACTTTTCAGACACAGCCTTTAACGGTTCCTGCCGTTTATCCGCCATATTAAACGGAAGATCACGTCCTCGTGAAATTGTTGATCGTCCTATTAAAAAAAAAAATGAAAAGCGCTTGATGATGTTAGGACATCGTTTTTGTCTCCAAATCCGAACATATGAAACAGTTATTCGTCGGCCTATCTTCATCGTACACCAAACAATAGTCCGTAAGCTCTCAGATCTCCCCTGCAATGTGAATTTGTGAAATGATAAACAAGTTCACAAGTCTACCCTCGATCTCACAGTAGCCCTCTTCAATCTGTACTATGAGTTATTGAATACTTTGAGCGTGTACATCCTGTCGTCTTAGACCTAATATATAAAACTGTACATAGGAAAACGCGTTGTAAAAGCAGCTTCCCAAACACGGGGTCAAGGCAAATAAATGCATACAAATTTGGTTATTTGGTTATGGAAGGCCCCGGTATCACTGCAAACGAATTAAAATCCATAACTGCTCAACCGCCCGTGCCAGCGTAATCATCCGAATCTCATCTTCCAAACAAAGAAAGGCAACTGTAGTCCCTATCATAGCAGTCTCAGCACACGCCAAAAGACATAAGGCGAAACCGCGCAGAAAGTGAACAGAGCCAAGTGTTCCCTGTCATACGATATCATCATTCATCGAAAGCAATTGGAATATCGTAACATGATCAAAACGGATGAGACACACAGCTCACGGTGTGCACAGAGCACTTAACTCAGTAGCTCCTAAAAATGTGAAGCTGTAGTAAAGCTGAATGTAAAACTGTAGTAAAGCTGAATGTGAAGCTGTAGTAAAGCTGAATGTGAAGTTGTAGTAAAGCTGAACGTAAAACTGTAGTACAGCTGAATGTGAAGCTGTAGTAAAGCTGAATGTAAAACTGTAGTAAAGCTGAATGTGAAGCTGTAGTAAAGCTGAACGTAAAACTGTAGTAAAGCTGAATGTGAAGCTGTAGTAAAGCTGAATGTAAAACTGTAGTAAAGCTGAATGTAAAACTGTAGTAAAGCTGAATGTAAAGCTATAGTGAGGCTGAATATGTAGCTGTAGTAAAGCTGTAATAAAGCTGTAGAAAAGCTGAATGTGAAGCTGTAGTAAAGCTGAATGTGAAAGAGAAATGAAAAAAATGTATGGTCAACGTTTTACGTAATTGATGGACAACACAAATTTGAACCACGTTTCGGCCCAATAGACCTTCAGCAGGAACAATTTATTTACTTTATTTATTTACTTATATATCTCTGTGAGCGTGTGGTTTGTTTGTTCTTGCTGAAGGCCTATTGAGCCGAAAAGTCGTTCATATTCGTGTCGTCCATCAATTACGTTAAGCTTTGACCTCACAGTTATTTCTTTTTTTTCTCCTTTCCAAACAATGAGGATGATACTGTGCAATCCATTTTTGACAATAGAAGAAAGAAACAGAGTTCTTAAATGTTATCCAGAGCCATCTTAACATATGGACGTGAATCATGGACAGTAGGGCAGCAGACAAGAAAATCATTGAAGGCTGTAGAAATGTAGTTTTAGAGAAGAATGTTGAGAATACCATGGGCAGCTAAGAAGAGTAATGAAAACATTCTGAAAGAGCTGAAAGCAAACAGACAACTAATTTCCAATATTAGGAAGACATAATCATCATTTTTTGACCATGTAATGAGAAGGAAACAGCTGGAATATATTGTGACAACTGGGAAAACTGAGGGACGAAGGGATAAAGGGGAGCAAAGAGAAAAGATACCAGGAAGCTTAAGAGAATGGCTTGGTAGAAAGTCAACAACAGAAATGATAAATAACTGTCGAGATCGAAAGTTGTGGCGAGACATGACCACCTACGCCAACACGCATGGTACTTGACGATGTTGACGAATAGACAATAACCTAGTCGTATTATTAACAGTGCTAAAGATAATACTAAATGGCATGTACGAACCCACTTGACTATAATTATATTGCTGTCATCATGCAACGAGGCTGCCTATCTACTAACAGTACTAATGTTGATGAGCTACTTTATAAACGCAAATAATAAAATAATATACTTTTATGCTTAGCAGGAAGTTATTAATGTTACACACTTAAACTAATTATCGGGGAACTAACTAACTGCAGCCGCTTATAGACAATACTTAGGCCTAAAATAAAGATAAAGGACGGACACCATTGTTATTGTACTACATTGAGGATCACCTCCAACAATTACTAAAAACATGACCCCGCCCACTTTCATTTAATTGTAAACAAGTTAAAAACAAACAAACAATTCAGTTAGTTCATGAATTTATCTCGTTAATAAACTTGAAATATTATTTCATGTTAGTTATTAGTTTAAAAGAAAATTACGTATAATACACAATCAGTTGATACATATTTAAGTTTTAAAATACATTTTTTTTAGTAATTGGCGGTGACCAAAAGCAGGAGAGGGCGGTATCACACCAGGACTGCGCGCACTGTGGTCGTCGTGTAGCTAACATTTTCTTTGTTGGTGGTTGTTATAATCGTTAGCTGAACGTTGCTCTCGCCTTGCCGCTCATTTGGAACGAATTTCGGAATATAATAACGGTTAACATTTTTCTAACAACTTAGAAGCGGCCCGTTGCTTTAGTTATGTGACTCAGCTGTGTTGATTTTGTTGAACCGACGGTGACAAGTGAAAGGTCTCTTTCTTATTATCTAGTCTCTCTTTCACAAGTGACGAAGTGCGACAAAGATTATTGTCATTTAATTTTGAGAAGCTCAGGATATCATGGCAGGTAATTATTCACTAGATCATGTCCATGATGTTAAATTTACAGTAAATTTAAAATACTTATTGTACTTAATGGTATTTCTTTTAGTCATATATACTATAATATAATATACTGTTTTACATCAATAATCAATGTGATGTTCAGTTGTAATACTACTCAACTACTGTATTCTATATCATATTCTGTATAGTAATTTATTCCTTTCGTCCTTTCGCTTGCTTGCTTGCTTACGTTCGCCCGATGACTAAAGTATTCTAGTATATTCGTAGTAGACTGTAGAATTCCTCTTCGTCATCCGCCCTTAAAAGGACATTAAGTGGACGTGTCTGCGTTGTGTTGTGGTTTGCAGTATAACTGTTATATTAATATTTGAGCCTTTCGACCCAACACATCCGACTTCAGCACGAAATTTTTGAGTACCGGTTGTCTTCTCTCTTCGAACCCTGCTCACTTAGCCAGACTAGACAGGTTAGTCTGTTACTAGAGGCACCACGGAGAGGTGGAGCAGGGTCTTGATGGTTTTGGTTCACTGATCCTGGCGCAAGCCATCAGCTGTGGGTCACTGACAACTTCCAGCTCTGGTGCTGGGATTCGTCCTTTCGAGCCGAAGTAACATAAAGGCGGAAATTTTAGACTCGTGTCCCACAATATTTCAACTAGCAGATAACTTGCACTGTTCTGGGCGAGTTGGTCAATCTCGGTGATTGAGGGAGCTGATGCCTGCTGTTCTTGCCTCTCCTCTATTATACAACAGATTAAAACTAGTTTGATAAGTTTACAGTAGAATTACTCGTCTCAGATATCATCTTCAAAATTCAGCATTTTTTTGAGGTTGTGTCATCAATAATAATCAGAATTTAAATTAAATAATAATAATTTAATTACTTTCACCTGACTTCAGATTAATTAATTAATTATTAAATAATTAATTTCTTAATTCAATTCCAACAATTATCCAGCTTTATTTGTCACATCCATTCAAATTTTTTATAATTGTTTTTTTTTTTAATTTCATGTTTTTATCCTTCAAATTACATTCAAAAGGAACAATAATTTGGTAATAAATCATGTTATGTTTACATTCATTAAACTCAGACTGGAATTCCTTGTGGGGACTGCGCAGGACAAGTGGCCTTTATTCTTCGGTCATCCCCTCTGACAAACTGTAGTAGTAATGGAATAATGTCGCAAAGATGGTTTCCATTAATTAAATAATTATGTTATATATATGTACTGTGCCCCAGTAGTGCCTCATTTATGATTATCACTTGAATGTCTGTGTGTGAACTTCGCCTTTTTTTGGTTTATTTTGGATTTGGTTGGTGTGTTTGGTTAACTGATCACTCAATCAGTTCAGTGGTCCACCCACCATTGTTTTAAAGTTACCAAGTCACCTGTGAATAGCTACCACCAACAGTCACATTTACATTAAAAAATATTTATTAAAAAAAATATATATATTTTTCAGAATAAATTTGTAGCTTATATTTAATTAGCATAAGTGGCCCTTTTCATCTTGTCAGATGGTCTAGTGGAAGCTATTGTGTATTTTCTTGAGGTTTTGTTTTTGTCGAACAGCTTCTCCTGTGTCTAATTTTACCAATGTTTTACAAACACACACGGCCACATAATGAGCATATCAGGCCTACTGGTCCACAAGGTGTCCATCCTTTTTCATGAGTCTTTTCTCTTCTAATTTTTGCCTTAGCACAGTATCAAATGATGTTATACCATTCCTTATACATGCTCTCCATGATGTGAGATCACTTGCCAGATGTTCCCAGTCATTTTCACAGATGGAGAAGTCATTTAGAGATTTTTTTTTCATTCACCAGCTTTTACCTCTGACGAAGTCCCTAGAGACTAGGAACTGAATTTTGCGTGTTAATCCATTTTTTTATGGCAGCCGTGTGCACAGGGGTCCCTCACTGCACAGGGAGATAACTCCGACTTAGGAGGTACTCATATTTTTTCCGTCGATGAGTAACTGACGTTTCAAGCGTGGCCTCACTGTTGAGACCAGGGGTGGTTGCCTCAGAGAGAAATCATAGATAAAAATCCCGACCAACGGGATTTGAACCCTATAACCTCTCTGTCTCGAGGCCGGCATTTTGCCTCAAGACCAACCAGTCCCCAAATTTTGAGATGATTTAGAGATAATTTACAGATATCTCTCTATATCATAGTTTAGGTCTGCCGATTTGTCTTTTTCCGTGTGTTAGTTCACCATATAGCATTTGCTTGGGGATGTGTTTTTCTTTCATTCACTGAACGAAAATACGCTTGATGTTGATAGTGTTAATTAGTATAATATTTTATTTAAGCTAATAATCTAAAATTTATATATTTACTTATTTAGGAGAATCATGAGTGAATAATTTAAAATTTATCAAAGTTGTCATTTACAGAAAATAATTAAAATAATATAAAAATGTTTAACATTGTTTTCTGCTGTGGGTTTTATATTATTTTAAAATTATTAACAGCAGTGGGCCTTAACTCTCTTCCTTTCATAAATACAAATTTAGTGTTGAAATAAACCCACAAGTGGATATCAAAATTGAAGGAATAGACCTGGAGACAGTTCAGAACTACAATTACTTTGGACATACTATAACCAGTGATGGAAAATGTACAACTGAAATTAACAAAAGAATAGGAATGGCAAAAAGTAATTTCTCTCTCTCTCTCTCTGCGATCAGGACCCAATCAGAGTAGGATTCCAGCTCCTCACATGAACTCAGCTGTCAGGTTAGGTGTGTTACAAACAGAACATCACAATTAGAGTCTGCCAGATCCACTCTGATTGAACACCCGTTAAAAACGTTGCACTGTGTTCTGCGCCAGTGGCCCAGTGCATCCGATTTCAGCCAGCATTTTATTCAGGTTTGCTTTCCCTAGCCTTTGATTGTCCCCAATCTTCCTGCAAAGCAGCAGGTGATCTTTTCTGTAGGGGGATTCTGCCCTTAGATGGTTGGCCCTCCCAGGTTTACGAGCACCATCTGCCCGAGTCACTAGAGGTGACAACACAGACATGCACACACAAAGATATGAGATGTGACTAATACAGACATGCACATAGCGATACGAGGCATGACTAACACTGACATACATCAAGATATATGACACATGACTAACATAAACATGCACATAAAGATATGAGATATGACTGACATAGACATGCACCCACAAAGAAATTACACATGTCTAACATGGACATGCACACAAAGATATGAGATATGACCAACATAGATATGCACAGACAATGATATGAGATGTGACTAGCATAGCCATGCAAACACAAGGATATGAGATGTGACATACACAGACATGCACACACAAAGATATGAGATATGACTAACATAAACATACACACAGAGATATAAGATATCACTAGCCCAAACATGCACACACAAAGATATGACACATGACTAACACAGATACACACTAAGATATGAGATATGACTAAACACATACACACTTAAAGATATGAGACATGATTAACACGGACACTCCAAGATATGAGATATGACTAACATGACACACACCAAGATATGAGCCATGGCCAGCACACACACACATACACAAGCCAAGATATGAGCCTTGGCTAGCAATGAAACACACCAAGAAATGAACCATGTCCAGCACAGAAAGAAAATATCCAGTACACATTAAGGTATCCATATACTTGGGTTTGTTGTAGTCGGCAGACTCTTCTTAACGTGGGAATCATCGACATACGAGACGCCGGCCCCCATGAACTGTTAACAGATATCGTCCAAACAGTTGTACGGAGATTTGAGAGTGCAGTCTGACCCGTAGAACGTTCCCTTGCATGAACAGACCCCGGTTGACCGTTCACAGGTGTCGTTGAAACAGTGGTCAGGACATTTGAGAGTGCAGTCTGGCCCGTAGTACGTTTCCTTGCACGTATAGTCCGGGTCACATATGATGTCACAGCCATCAGAACACGTCTGTTCGCACTGTAGTCAAAATTTCCATCAGGACAAGTTTCATCACAGGTATAGCCAGGATGTTTGCAATGTTGGCATTTTCTGGATTTTCCTCACGTAAAGAACTGACACTAAGACAAGACCCGGAGCAGTCGTGTCCATAGATCCCATGTGAACAGTTGAAGTGACACGTACCGATGATGACGGTGCAGCCTTTGCTACTCCCACCACACACTGTACAAAACGACCAAGAATGCCCGTCCAGACAATAGGTGTCTGTAAATGTTTGCACCTCACACACCGTCAGTGCACTCTCGTCCTGCGAAAAGGTCGGTGAGAACTCAAACTTACTGTGTGCCATTGTCGCTTGTATGGTGACTACAATAGCGTTCACAGAAATATTTGGGTATGATATATCATTATACTGGAACACTACACCGCCACTGTCAGAGAAAGCCTTTGGGGTGTCATTCTTTACCCGAATCATAGTGCTAGCTCGATGATAAATTCGAATGGTGTTAGTCTTCTGGGACGTGTCAAAGTTCAGATACCAGTAAACAGAATTGGTTCCACTTCTCAATTGTGTGTGTGTGCAGTCATTGTCATAAAGATTGGTCTTTGTTTTGCCATTAACTGCGGCCTCTGGTCCACATCCGTCCACTGTATATCAAGCATTAATTGTGTCGGTCTGGTTTGCGTTCTGTTTGAGAGCCACATTCCGACCCCCGCCAATGTAGATGGAGCAGATATTTGCAATTATCGCCCCTTCAATCCGTAACATGTTGAATTGTTGATTAGACCATGAAACTGTCCGGATCTGTAGGTCCAGATCCCTAGGAGTATTTGCAAACTAGATCAAAGTACTGACACTGGGGTCAGAAACGCTCTCGCCGACAACTGTCACCGTTTGTGCATGTCCCTGTAGCCCTGTCACAAACTGAGCGATTTTAGCAGTGACACTGCAACGCACAATTTGCCCCGAACCAACCGTCTACACAAGTTAGGTAGTTAGGTCATTAGCTTCCAATGTCGCAAACAAAGCCAGCAGAATAAAGACTTGATCTACATCGGTGGTTAACGAAATGTGCACAAACAATTATTTCAAACTCGTGGTTACAATTCTAACAATCCGCCAGCTCGCTGTGACAACAGACAGCGCGATGTTCAAGATCAGCATTGTATACACCACGGCTAGAACTCGGACGAACTTCCATCTTGGTGCGTCCATGACGTCATCCAACCTTATAACCAAAAGTAATTTTAATGTCATGAATAACATACTTTAATCAAAACAAATAACACCAGGGCTAAAACTAAGAATAGCAAAATGTTACATCTTCTTAATATTTCTATATGGTGCAGAAACATGGATATTGGACAAGAAAACAGAACAGAGAATTGAAGCCTTTGAAATGTGGATATATATAGAAGAATAGGTAGAATTGGATTGAAGGAAAAGAAATAAACGATGAAGTCTTAAAACAACTAAAAATGAAAAGAGAACTACTAAACACAATTCAAACAAGACAAATACGGTTTTTGGGCCATGTTAAAAGACACAACAGCCTACTAAAAGTAATCCTGGAGGGGAAAATACAAGGTAAAAGAGGCAGAGGCAGGCCAAGACTAACATGGACGAGTAACATCAAAAGATGGACAAATCAGCCTATGACAACCTGCACCATCAAAGCAAGAGACAGAGTAGAATGGTGCTCCATGGTAGCCAACCTTCGATGCGGAGACGGTACTCGATGATGATGATGAGTATTGAAATTGCTGATATATTGCAATGTATGCATATTGATGTAAGAAAATACGTTAAAAACCTTTTGTTGAAATTTCATAAAAAAATAATTGCAGCTAAAATGACCTAAATAAACCACTTTTGAGTACCTATGCGGAGTTGCAACCCTTTATTGAAAACCCACAATATAGAAAGGCCAGCAGCTTGCTCTTTGAAGGTCATGCTAGAGGTAAAGATTGCAGTTGTGCTGGCTCATAGATAACAGCAGTGAGAGTTAACATCTGGAGCATAAAGTCATGCCACTGTATCTACAGGTTCTTGGTTGATAAAATGAGGTTGATATTTTGCAATTCTCCTGATTTTGAAATCAAATTCATGAGCATGTATGTCATGTTGTAATCAACTAAATCATCATTTATTAAAAATCATTTCCTGCTGTAAAGTACTGGATGTGCTGTAAAGTGGTAAAGGGGGCACAATGACAGGAATTGTGGCACTTGTTCATAATTACAACTATATGGTGATAAACTATTTGTTCAAATTTGCTGAACAGCAAATTGTATACTCAGGATTCTTCTTCTTCTATCTTTCAGCTCCCTGTGGAGCATAGGTTTTCAACAAACACTTTCCAAGTCGTTCTGTTTCTTGCCATTTTTTAAGATCATTCCATGTCTTTCCCATCATCTTCATCTCTGCTTCTGTCTTCTCCAAGAATTCCTTGGTCTTGCTATTTGTCTTTTTCCCTGGGGATTCAAAAAAAGGGCCTGTTGTGTAATACTTTCAGTTGGCTTCCGCGGTGTGTGTCCTATCAAGCGCCATCGTCTTCGCTCTCTCTCTTTATCCACTGGTATTTGACTGGTACATTTCCATAATTCTATGTTAGTGAATTTGTCCTGCCATTTCCATCCTTTTATTCTGAGTAAGCATCCATTAATGAAAGTCTGTATCTTTAAGATTGTCAATTTTGTTGTTCTCTATGTTTCACATCCATATAATAGGACTGACTTAACATTGGAGTTGAGAATTTTTATTTTTGTATTTAACTTAATTTCTTTGGACTTCCATATGTTTCCCAGTGCAACAAAAGCTCTTCTTGCTTTTGATATCCTTATTTTGGTATCATTTTCTGTTCCACCCTCTTTATCTATATTCTATCTATCTATTGTCCTTTCGAGCTGAAGACGGCACATAGGGCAGAACCACAATCTCAAAAACAGAAACCTTGCATGTCAAAATGGCACATATTGCAAAGATCACTGCTTTTATCTATAGTACTACCCAGATATATGTAAGACTGTACGTCTAGTAGAGGTATTTCTCCTATTTTATTTGTTTATTGCCAACTGCATTAATTCTCATAATGTTGGTCTTATCTCTATTAATTTTCAGTCTACTCAGGATTACCATAACCATATAGTTTAAAAGGCTAGGAAAGTAGTCCAAATCAAATGTATGTTGAAGACAATATTCTTCTATGTCCTCATCTTTCAGCTCCCAGCGGAGCATACGTCTTTAACAAATACTTTCCAAGTCATTCTTTTTCTTGCCATTTTCTTATCGTTCCATGTCTTCACCATCCTCTTCATCTCTGCCTCCTCTGTCTTCTTCTAGTATAATTTGACTCCCTGGGGATAAAAAAAAAAGGCTTGGCATGTAATACGGGAGTATGAGGTTTCCACAGCATATGTCCCATCCAGCACCACCATCACCTTTGAAGAAGACAATACTTAATTAGGTTAAATTGCTCCATCAGAGAATTAGATTTTTGTAGCATCTTATGCTGTGACTTGCCAGTGCGGCTACCAAGGTTCTGACCACTATCAGGGGACAAGAGAATAGAGTCACTGTCACATGCTATGACTTGCCAGTGTGGCTACCAAGGTTCTGACCACTATCAGGGGACAAGAGAATAGAGTCACTGTCACATGCTATGACTTGCCAGTGTGGCTACCAAGGTTCTGACCACTATCAGGGGACAAGAGAATAGAGTCACTGTCACATGCTGTGACTTGCCAGTGCGGCTACAAAGGTTGTGACCACTATCAGGGGACAAGAGAATAGAGTCACTGTCACATGCTGTGACTTGCCAGTGTGGCTACCAAAGTTCTGACCACTATCAGGGGACAAGAGAATAGAGTCACTGTCACATGCTGTGACTTGCCAGTGCGGCTACACAGGTTGTGACCACTATCAGGGGACAAGAGAATAGAGTCACTGTCACATGCTGTGACTTGCCAGTGTGGCTACCAAGGTTCTGACCACTATCAGGGGATGAGAGAATAGTCACTGTCACATGCTTTGACTTGCCAGTGTGGCTACCAAGGTTCTGACCACTATCAGGGGACAAGAGAATAGAGTCACTGTCACATGCTGTGACTTGCCAGTGTGGCCACCAAGGTTCTGACCACTATCAGGGGACAAGAGAATAGAGTCACTGTCACATGCTGTGACTTGCCAGTGTGGCCACCAAGGTTCTGACCACTATCAGGGGACAAGAGAATAGAGTCACTGTCACATGCTGTGACTTGCCAGTGTGGCTACCAAGGTTGTGACCACTATCAGGGGACAAGAGAATAGAGTCACTGTCACATGCTATGACTTGCCAGTGTGGCTACCAAGGTTCTGACCACTATCAGGGGACAAGAGAATAGAGTCACTGTCACATGCTGTGCATGTCATAAGTATCAATTAAGGACATAGTTTTCTCCAGTGTTACAGAATTTATGTATCTGAGCTCAAGTCACCTTCAGTGTTTTCACTAATGCATGGTGGGCTTACTTCATACTGGAGAGTGTGCTGAGGAGGAAATCTGAGCACTTTGGAGTTGTCTGTTGTGTAATGAAAATGATCTGCCGACTAAACTAAACTAATCACTGATACTGACTTGCAGCATTTTAAACTGAATTTAGTTTGTAACATCTCACACTGAGACTGACATAAGTATTTTACACTGAAAAAAGCATGCTATATCTTACACTGAAAGCCATGCAATATCTTACACTGAAAGAGCCATGCAATATCTATCTTACACTGAAAGAGCCATGTAATATCTTACACTAAAAGAGCCATGCAATATCTTAAACTGAAAGAGCCATGTAATATCTTACACTGAAAGAGCCATGCAATATCTTACACTGATAGAGCCATGTAATATCTTACACTGAAAGAGCCATGCAATATCTTATACTGAAAGAGCCAGGCAATATCTTACACTGAAAGAGCCATGCAATATCTTACACTGAAAGAGCCAGGCAATATCTTACTCTGAAAGAGTCATGCAATATCTTACAACAATAATTATGCTGAAAGAGCCATGCAATAGTTATACTGACAGAGCCATGCAATAATTATGCTGAGAGAGCCATGCAATAATTACGCTGAGAGAGCCATGCAATATCTTACACTACAACAGCCGCAAGCTAAATCCCTGGTTTTATCAAGTAACACTAATCATACATCTGTTACATTAAAACAATCTGCACTTTCAGAGGAAATGACACTTGAACTTAGTCTTAAGAAGAGATAAAGAAGCCGTGGTATGCCTTAAGATTTAATTTAGCATAAAATTGAGATTTGAAGAGTTGTTTAAATTAATGATAGTTACATGTCAGATAACAAAGTTGTTGTTTGTGGGTGTTTATTATATTTCTAGTTTACAACCAAGTAGGATCAGAACACTTTTAGTTATTAAACAACTTTTTGATACATTTATTCCTCTTTGGCAGGCTCATTAGTGCATATCTAATTCAGCTGATTGTGACAGTGAAGTCTTTTAAAAGTATTTGTAATTATTTATTGAATGCATAACCAATCCATTTTAAACGCCTTTCTTGGTCATTCTTTATTGAAGTCAAACTTTTCTCCATCCTAATATTTAATTTTTACCGTGTCATTATTTTAATAATGTTATTTTTTTTCTATCTTTTGAAGTAAATACAACATTTTCATCTTGATCATATTTAATTTTCCTGCTAAATTTCTAAAGATTTTTCATTCATAAAACATACTTCTCGTCTATTTGTTCATTGTTTGTTAGTTGTTAGGATCATCATCACTTCACACTGAATGAATCCATAGATTCTCCGATAATCCTCCTTGAGAATCTCAAGAAAATCCATGGAGAATCCTGGCCATGTACATGAAACTTAGTAGCAGGGCCTGGGATTCATGGTGTGGGTAGGTTTCTGCTGACATTTTTTTTCTGTACAGCAGCCATATTTATGGTCTGCTCTTTTTTATTTTAACTACCATGTGTTCTTTAATGTGCACGAGTGCACATAGGATCTTCTGGTTCATTGCTGTTATCCAAGAGAATCTGACTGCCCGAGAGATCAGGGGGAGGGTAACGTCATGGAAAAACTACCGACTAATTTTTCATATTTTTGTTTAATTTGACACCACTTTTGGTGAGATTTGAACTGAGGACCTTCCCGTCCCGAGGCTGACGTACCTCTAGACTAAACGGCTCCCCTAACTTGACTTTTAACTTGACTTTTAACTTGACTTCTAACTTGACTTCTAAATTGACTTCTAACTTGACTTCTAACTTGACTTCTAACTTAGGGTGACCATTTTTTTCCCATTGTTTCCGGGGACATTTGTCATATTTTTTACATTTCAGAGGATTTTTTTGCTTATTTCTGAGACTGTCCCACAAAATCGGGGACGAACGATATATATATATATATATATATATATATATGTGTGTGTGTGTGTGTGTGTACATATATATAATTATTGAAAGATACTTTGGCGGGAGATGTCCGGAAAGGCAGTGGTGGGGGGGGGGGGGGGGGAAAGAGAGTGTCTGCTTTTTTTAAAAATTAAACCCATCCCAATAGAAGTGAGTGGTGGGAATAGAAGTGACGTAGCACCGCGCTTCAAGAGTTCAAAGAGCTATCTCCGACACAACGCGTCCAAGTCTTCTCTTTATCTTCTTGCTAATGCCGCTCAGTCTGGGATAAAGAAACACAACTCAGTAATGTCCTGAGTCCTAGTGATTACTTTAAAAGAGGGCCGATTCCGTGCATGAACATTTATTTATTCACTGAAATTGGGGACAAATTTCTTTTGGGGACAACTTCTACATTCCGGGGACTGTCCCCGGAAATCGGGGACGAATGGTCACCCTATTCTAACTTGACTTCTAACTTGACTTCTTGTCATGATCAAGTAGCCTATCCAAAGGAGAAAATCACACTTCGATTACCAGTTTGTAAACCTTCCATATTTTTTCAAGGCAAACTTCAACACCAGACCATAAAAATGTTCTTACAAATGGGTAAAAAACCTTGCATGTCCATTCTTTCTCTGCAAGGTTCAAGTAGTGTAACTGTTAATCCTGGGCGTTTTGCCTTTGTCTTGGCATGGCACAATTAGTTCACTTCTCAGACTGTGTCTTCTGGGTTATAGTTTTCCATATTTGCCATAAACAAACGTTTAGTTAAAATTACAATTTTATTGGTTATGTGCATTCATGTAGCTTGGCTTGTTGGCCTTGATTTGTTTAGATTGTAGTTTTGTTATGATTTGATTGGCTTGCACTTATATAAACAGAGCCATGTCTGCATCCCTGCTTTCATTCATTCATTTTCCTCTCGGGCCGAAGACAGCATGTAGGGCTGAAGTCATAGTTCTCCATGACTGATGATTTGCTGCTAGCTCTTGTAGTTCTTGGTTGGTTCTTAGTCCCATGGCTGGGCTTCCATAGTAATTGTTTTGTGTAGTGATTCTCTATGTCTGCTTCATTTTCTTTTACCTGATGGTTTGTACATGAATGCCTGATGGGGAAGTCTTTCTTCATTCATTCTCAACACATAACCAATGTATTTTGAACACCTTCTTATAAATTTGGGGAGCTGCGATAGCTCAGTGGTTAGTGAACTGGACTACAAAGGACAAGGGGTAGGGTTCGATCCCAACCGATGGCTTCCGGGTTCACCCAGCCTTAAATGGGTACCGGATTTTTTTTCTGGGAAAGTAAAGCAGCACGGGCGTAATACCAACCACATTACCCCAAAAATCATGTGCTGAAGGTCTGTAAAATATAGGGTCACTAACACCATATTTCCCTATACGCCACTTGGCGTGACAGGGATACTTTACTTTTTTTTACTCTTATAAAGTTCAACACATATACTTGTTTTGATTCATCTCTTATCTGTTTATTTCCTCAGGAACAAAAACAAAACAAACTTTACAAATATAAAATATTCTGAATAAGGCTGCATCAGTGAAAGTGAAGAATATAGTTATAAATGCAAATGGAAGGATCACTTAGCTTAACAATGCTCCTAATTGACACTGCAAACACCACGAAAACAAGTTATAAAGAACAGAATATAGAGCTATTATCAATTAGTTGGCCAGTGTTCTGCCAACCAGGGAACAAAAGGTAGGCCAAGCTAAAAAAAAAAAAACTGGAGTGGATTGCAAATAATGGGGAATAAGGCGACCAAACTCATCAAAACCAACCAGGGAATCAAGTCTATGCAACAATCCCTCAAAACTACACATCTTCTCTCTTGTGTCTCTTTATATGTCCTAAACATTTCATATTTGCCTTGCTCTTATTGTGCTAAATAATTACTTCAACACACATAAAGCGTTTAAACTATACTATTCTCTATTGTTCTAGTCTCATCATCATCAAGTACCGGGCCTACTGGCGTAGGTGATCATGTCTCTCCACAACTTTCGATCTCAACAGTTCTTTATCATTTCTGTTGTTGACCTTCTGCCAAGCCATTCTCTTAAGCTGTCTGGTATTTTCTCTCTTTGCTTCCCTCTATCTCTTCGTCCCTCAATTTTCCCAGTTGTGACAATATATTCCAGTTGTTCTCTTCTCATTACATGGCCAAAAAATGATAATTGTTTCTTTCTCATCATCATCGAGTGCCTTTTCCCCAACGAAGGTTGGCTACCATGGATCGCCATTCTAATCTGTTTCTTGCTTTGATGGTGCAGGCTGTCATAGATTGACTTGTCCATCTTTTGATGTTACTCGTCCATGTTAGTCTTGGTCTGCCTCTGCCTCTTTTACCTTGTATTTTTCCTTCCAATATTACTTTTAGTAGGCTGTTGGGTCTTTTAACATGACCCAAAAATTTCATTTGTCTTGTCTTAATTGTATTTAGTAGTTCTCTTTTTATTTTCAGTTGTTTTAAAACTTCATCGTTTGTTATCTTTTGTTTCCATCCAATTCTACCTATTCTTCTATAAATCCACATTTCAAAGGCTTCAATTTTCTGTTCTGTTTTCTTGTCTAATGTCCATGTTTCTGCACCATACAGGAATATTGAGAAGATGTAAAATTTTGCCACTCTTAGTTTCAGCCCTGTTGATATTTGTTTTGTTGTTAGTATATTTTTCATAGCATTAAAATTACTTTTTGCCATACCTATTCTTTTGTTTATTTCAATTTTGCATTTTCCATCATTGGTTATAGTATGTCCCAGGTAGTTGTAGCTCTGGACTGTCTCCAGATGTATTCCCTCAACTGTGATATTTAATTGTAGGTCTTGAGAATTTTCTTTGTTTATGATCATAGTTTTAGTCTTTTTGATATTCATTTCTAGTCCATATTTTTTGCTTGTTATTATTTATCACATTGTAGTGTCATATATAGTTTCTTTCTAATATTGGAAATTAGCTCTCTTTTTGCTTTGACCTCTTTCAGAACATTTTTCATTACTCTTCTTAGCTGTCCATGGTATTCTCAACATTCTTCTGTAAAACCACATTTCTACAGACTCTAGTGATTTTCTTGTCTGTTGTCCATGATTCACATCCATATGTCAAGACTGGCTCTACATAACATTTAAGAACTCTCTTTCTTATTTCTATTGTCAAAAATGGATTGCATAGTATCTTCCTCATTTTCTGGAAAGCTGCTTTTGCCTAGTCTAATTTCCAGAATTGGTGGATTTTTTACAGACGGTGGATTTTTTACAGACTTGCCTGGCTCCAGGGTTCACCTAGCCTCTAAAAATAGGTACTGGGGATTTTTCTGGAAAGTAAATGTGGCCTGGCATGATACTGATCACCCCAGGATGATACCAACCACATCATTCAAAAATGTGCCATGGTCACAGATAAATATGGCCACTAACACCATATTCCCTGTATGCATAGCAAGATGTGGATGGAATTTTTACTTACATTTTATTTCCTATCTTAGACATTAATCACTCACATATGTTTATGTTTTGTTTTAAACCAGAATCATCAAAGCTATATTATGCCCTATCCGTTGCTGCTGGTCTCGGTGTAGTGACTGCAGTAGCATACATCTTAAGGCGTGGCAGGTGTTTTTCAAAAGACAGACCAATCAACTTCCTTATCAAGAAGGATGAGAAGAAGGTAACAGATGTTGTGGACATTGAAGAATTAATGAGCCAACTCCAACCTGGTCAGAAAGTCAGCTTCTGCAGATGCTGGAAGTCTAAAGAGGTAAGGCAGCAACTCAAATGTTCATTATTTTATTTATGCTGTGGCTTTTTACATAACGATATTTCACTTGAAAGTAACCTTTAATGCATTTGCTACCATGCCGTTTATTTAACATGCTGTGGCCATGCTGTTTTTTTTCTCATTTTTTTAAAATTTGAGGTAACGCCAAGAGAATAAATTAAAATGGATTTAAAACACGCATTTTGTTGAGATAATTTGTTCATGAAGTCAGAAAAGTGGTTAAAAAGAGAATGACAAAGTTTTAATGAAAATAATTGCGAAAATGTAGATAAATTAAAAGTTGCAATATGCTACTCTTGGGCTCAGCGCGCTGACTATAGATCTGCATTTTGCAGCTTCTAGTATGAAATGTGTTAAGTTTCTTCTGTATTTACTTAAAATAGCTCAGGCAAAGCTTGCGTTCCAAAGAATAAAAAACCAATATTGGACAATAGAGATAAGTGATGAAGTTCTTCATCTTCTTCTTCTTCTTCCTTTTCTCTTTTCACTGATACCTAAAACATGTCGTGGTTTATATCATTTGTCGTTCTTGAGCTGCTCGGATTGTCTGAATTAGTGATTTTCCTTTGTTGTTACATGTCTCTGTCACTGCATCTAGCCATCTTCTTCTAGGTCTTCCTATTGGTCTTTTTCCATGTATTCTCGAGAAGAACGCCCTTGATGGTAATTGGTGAGGATTCATTCTGACCAGGTGGCCAAACCATTTAAGTTGTTGTTGTTCTATATATTCTTGGCAGGGTTTTCTTCCTACCATTTTTCTTATGGTTTCATTTGGTATTCTATCTCTTCTTGTGTTGTTTGTTACTTTTCTCAAGCATCGCATCTCACATGTATTTATCTTTCTTAATTGTGATTTAGAAAGGGTCCATGTTTGACTTTCATAGCACAAAGTTGATATGAAAATGCTATTTATCATTTGTTGTTTAGCTGGCATAGAAATGTTTGAATGTCTTAGCAATGGTGAAAGCTGGTATGTGACAGCATTTGCTTTTTGTATTCTCATGTCAATTTCTCTGTCTAGTTTTCCATCTTCTGAGAACATTATGCCTAAATACTTGAATTCCTCTACTTGTTTTATTTATTTATCTTTGATGTTTAATGGGTGCCTTAATTTGCTTATTCTCATAGCCTCTGTTTTTGCTGTGTTAATTTTCATACTGTAGTTTGTGCAACTTTTATCTAGAGATGTTATATGTTGTTGTAGCAGGTTTTCGTCCTCATATATTAGGCATTGGTCATCTGCAAATAGTAGCTCATTGATGTTGGAACTTTCTACCTCTATATGATGAAGTTCTTCATCATCTTTATATATCATCATTATTGACATATTGAAGTGAATCCTGGACAATTGAAAAACAGGCAAGAAAGTTGATTTGTAGTAGTGACCAACACAAATGTGATCAGCCAACCCTGATTGGTCAGACTACAGTGAGGACACCAAGGGTGTGTAACTACCAATGCTGCAGTCTTAGTTAATTCCCCTTTTACTTCAAGAGCATTACCTGAAAACTTGTGGGGTGGTGGTATTCTTTAAGTTATTCTCCCAACAATACTGCCTCACATTCTACTATAGTTGGAGGCCACAGAAATAAAATGTTGAGAATACTGTATACAGCTAAAAAGATTTATTGAGACATTCTGATAGAAACCAAAGAAAAAGGTTATAACTTATCAACATCAGGAAGAAATAGTTATAATTTTCTCTTCATCTGCCATTAGAATGGTACTAGTGGACATAGTTGTGTTTGTTTTTGTTTTATTAACCTGCGATAACTGCATCTCTTGACTGAAAACATCTGACTTCATCGTAACATTTGTTGAGTTCTGAATTATCCTTTCTTCATTGATCCCTACTCATTTTGGTCAGACTAGTTAGTATGTTTCAAGCGCTACCACTGAAAAATGATGTAAGAGCTGGATCACTTATGGTTCACTGATCCCGACACAAACTTTCAACCCATGTGTTGTCTGGCATCTTAAGCCCCAGGATTTTTGTTGTGTTTTGAGGAATTGTGACTTTTGCTCTTTAATGCATTGTAGAAATTAATAAATAGCTTGGTTGATATTGTTTTGTTTCATTTGTTGTTTAACTCACGATGAGGATAATCCAGCAACTAAACTAAACTTCAACTTCAACATAACTTAACATAACTTAACTTAACTTATCCTAACTTAACTTAACTAACTAACCTAACCTAACCTAACCTAACCTAACCTAACCTAACCTAACCTAACCTAACCTAACCTAACCTAACCTAACCTAACTAACCTAACCTAACCTAACCTAACCTAAAACTTAAACTTAAACTTAAACTTAAACAAACTTAAACTTAAACAAACTTAAACTTAACTTTTAAACTTAACTCAAGTCAACTCAACTTAACTTAACAGCATAATTTTTGTGGGGACCAGTACAGTAGGTGATGGGAAAAGTAAAATAGACATTAGAATATTGGATGGTGTCCTATTGATGTAAACAAGATAATATCAGTTCTTATAAAAAACAAAGGTATCTGAGCATTGCTGCAGAAAGTCCAAATGAGATAAAACATTACAGAACTCTAGTTAAATTCATAGGTACCAGAATAGCAAATTATTTGCCAGCTGATGGTATAAGTATTTGGTAAGTTGTCCAGAAACCTAGCATGTTCCTGGAAGTTATCATTTCTGCTTATTTTAGATAATTCTTAGAAAATCAAAGGTTGAGTAGCAAAGGTCATAAATTGAAGAAATATTCTCTCCCTTTATGAAATATATGGGAGCCACGATAGCTCAGTGGTTAGTGAACTGGACTACAAATGACAAGGGGTAGGGTTCGATCCCAATTGACGGCTTCCGGGTTCACCCAGCCTTAAATTGGTACCAGATTTTTTTATGGGAAAGTAAAGCAGCAATGGCGTAAGACCGATCACATTACCCCAAAAATCATGTGCCGGAGGTCTGTAAAATTTATGGTCACGAACACCATATTATGCATCAATGAAGCCTACCTTTGCACTTAATACAGACAGGTATGAAACCTACCTTTCAACCCTTTTTATTTCATGATAACCCTTCACTAAATGAATTAATTCTTGTAATATTTTTTCCATGTTTGATGCTTTATGTTATATAATAACTGCACAAATTATGAATATATTATGAATGGAGGAATACTTTTGCATCTTTGTGTCTCTGTCTGTATTTTTCTTATATTTATATGTTGTTAGAAAATACTCACAATGATTTGGTGTTTTAATAGAATTTGGTGTTTTTTTTTGGTGTTTGTAGTTTGCTTTTCCCTTAGAAATTTTTATTTTTCATTGACGTACACATTTTAATCACTAAAAATTAAAGGATAGAGCTTATGTATTTAGTTTGTATGTTTGTTGAAATCTTTTTTTTTTTTCAGTGACAATTAATTTAGATATCAACGTTGATTATATTTGCATATATTATGAATATTATGTATTTATATATATTCATATGTTGTTTTGAAAAGTCATCATCTTGTTCTTTCATCAGTGGCCCTATTGTGATGGAGTGCATAAGGAACACAACAAGTGCACAGGAGACAATGTTGGTGCCTTGAACATTGTTAGGAAAAAAACAGCCACAAGTTGACAGCACTAGCAGCCTAGTCATATAATTTTCTGGGTTTTCTTAAAAAAAGATTATGTCCTTTTGGTGCCTGTTATGCCATTTAATTAATTTATTTATATATTTTTCTGAATTTTTATTTTTTTAGTACAATTGCATATCAATAATAACTATTTTGGGACTCTCAGTGAAATAGAGGATTAGAAGTGAAATAAAAAAATGATCAGTGCATTAGAAGGTCTTTTAAATAAAGTACTATTCATATAAATAGATAACTGGCGTGGGTGGGTGAAGAATTGGTTAATGAAATAGTGAACTTATCCATGAAATGAAGAACCAGTTAATGAAATAGTGAACTTGGTGAAATGGAGAACTTGTAAATGAAACAGAGAATTGGTAATTACGAAGGAGAGTGGAGTCTGTGGAATTGTGAACAAATTAAACAAAAAGGGTAAAAATTATGCCTTGTTGCATATGGAGAACATGGTATTAGGAAATGAATGACATGTTGAAATTGAAATAAAAACTGCTGTAAAGATGCTCAAGATGATGAATATTGATACCATTAAAGTCATTAGATCATTATGTTACCATTTTATTTTTATGTGTTTGAGTATTTGAAACACTTGTTATGCTGATTAATTTTTTGGTGTTAAATCTTATTTTATACCTTTATTGTGCAGCTCAAGATAGCACGGGTGCTAAAATGGTAGAGATTGTATTAATACAGACTGTCTCAAATGCCTACTCCTGATAGCATTTGATTACTGGCATGAATGAATAATATTTTCCGATTTCGATCCAAAATGGAGGAATGTTTTTCTCCCGCTTGGTACAGAGCCGTTAATTAGAGGTCTAACAAGCCGCTTTTGTAAAAACACCTTTGTTAATGAAATTTAGACCCGATATCATGTGGGAAGCAGCAGGTAGTAGGAAAAAAGGCCGACTCAGAGAGACACTGAGAAGAACATTGATCAGAGAGGTAAAGGCAGCAGGAATTGCCTCCCTCAATGAGATTGAGATGTTTGCACAGAACAGAGACAAATGACGATTTGATAAAAAGACCTTTGCAAGGATTGAAACTGCTAGAAAAGAAAATTTCGAAAAGAAAAGAGTATCTGGGTCTATGCTCTATGAGCCGGCCATGGCTCGAAAGGTGAATAGGTAGACAGGTAGATAGACAGATAGATAAATGAAAAGGGGCGTCTAAGAATTATATAACTTTTAGACAACATGTCATCATTCCATGGATATGTGCAAGTTGATCACATGCAGGAAATGCAATGCCTAGGTTAGTGGCAAAATGTGAAGTTTAGAAAGTGTTTCTCCCCCCACCCCCCCCCAAAAAAAAAAATCTACTAATGGGGAGAATGTTACAAATTGGTTTCAATATAAAAGAGGCTAATCTTGATTATTCATCATTTTCTGACTTTTAAAAAAAATATTTATTTCTAATTCTCTGTTCTTAACTGATATGCTTTGTTTCAATTGTTCGCTAAAATATCTCTGATAAACCACCTAAATCATATCACTATATTTTACATCAAAATGTCCATAATACTGAAATTCAGACCCTAAATAATTTATTTCAATTCTGCCCAATTTACCAATCAAAACTTGAGATTTTTTTTGCCCTAAAGACAAGGCATGACTAAGAGGCGACTAAGGAGGTTGATCGATGGCTTGACAAGCTGTCATTGTAAAAGGTATTGTTATGGAAACAGCACCATATATTTTAGAGCAGTGATCTCTGCAATATGTGCCATTTTGGCACACAAGGTTTCTGTTTTTGAGATTGTGGTTCTGCCCTATGTGCCGTTTTCGGCTCGAAAGGATAATAGATAGATAGAAAGACAAGATGATAGTTAAAAAAGAAGCTTGCCATTTTACTCAGTTTTGATCTCATAAATCAGTGAGAATGATATTTATTTGAATTCTTCAGTTATTGTTATTGTTATGGAAGGCCCTGGTATAACTGCAAACAAATTAAAATCCATAATTGCTCAACCGCCCGTGCCAGTGGAATCATCCGAATTACTAACTCATCTCTCAAACAAAGAAAGGTAGCTGTAGACCCCATCATTTCAGTCTCAGCACATGCCAAAAGACATAAATTGAAACAGCACAGAAAGTGAACACAGCCAACTGTTCCTAGTCACACAATATCATCCTTCATCATAAACAATCGGAATATTGAAACACGATCAAAACGGATGAAACACACAGCTCACGGTGTACACAAAGCACTTAACTCAGTAGCTCCTGCAACAAGCCAGACTTGGAATTAAAAAAGCTCCAAATGAATTAGAAATATTGAGGTGACCTGTCATTGAGTATTAAAAGTTCTAACAATTTTACCTCAACAGATTAAGGGAAGTAACATATCCATATGCCAAGTACTTTATTCATTTTGTTACCTATTTTGATCTTAGAGTAACAGGAAACAACTGCACAACACATGGCAAGAACTGATATCACAACAAAACTAAGCTTCCAAGAGCTTGTATTATTCCCATAGCAACACATACTGTAAATTATGAGCTGTCAACAGATTTGTTTGAAAAATTCAAAAATGCATTTGTAGAAGAATATTCAGAATATTTCTGATGGAGGAGCAGAACAAACATGTCGATTTTGCAATATGAGATGTTAAACATGTAGACAAGAGAGAGAAAAGAAGATCAAGAAGATGGTTGCAAGATGTCGCAGATAAGCTGGGAATAAATGCAGCTGATGTTGGGTATCTCCCTCAGGATAGGGAAAATGTCATAGTCGCTGTCAGGAGAATTAAATGGAAGGAAAGTTCTTAATCAGCTGAAAATGAAAAAAGAACTACTTAACACAATTTGTGCAAGACAATTGAAATTTGCAGGACATGTGAGGAGACGAAATACCCTACTAAAAGTCATTTTGGAAGGGAAGATACAAGGTAGATGAGGCAGAGGCAGACCAAGATTAAAGTGAACTGATAACATCATAAGATGGACAGGTGAACCTATGACAATCTGTATGATCAAGACAAGAGACAGAGCAAAATGGCACTCCATGATAGCCAACCTTCGGTGTGGAGGCAGCACCCAATGGATTATTGAATGAGCTGTCAGCCAAGTTCCAACAGCTACAGGTTAGATAGTAAGACTAAAAAAAATGGACAATATCCAATAACACATGCTCAATGTATTTAACTCTAGATTACATTACTTATCTGTGAGCCACGTTTTTAGAAGCTGCGGTTAAAATTACTACCACATAATTGTCACATTTTGAGTTTGGAAAATAAGATTTTCTTTGAACATTTGCTACACCGCTGGTTATTTATCCTAGTAGAGACAATGGAATCGGATGCTGCAATCATTTCCTGGCTTAGCTTAGTTTTTATGGCCTGAAATTCAACCAGAGAATTAGTACTGTCTTTGGTTATTCGGTTATTTGGTTATGGAAGGCCCTGGTATCACTGCAAACGAATTAAAATCCATAATTGTTCAACCGCCCGTGCCAGTGGAATCAAGTACTGTCTTTACTGAAGGTGTATTGTCTATTGACACAGTAGCTGAAAGCCCATCTCCCTCTTTGCGTCGTTCACAGGCTATCCTGTGTTACAGAGTTTGTTTGATGTCTGCGCTGACAGCCAAGGAGATTTCTCTCAACATTGGAAAAAAAGAGGGGAAAAATGTCTTGAAAATTAGTGAAATAAAAAAAAAAACAACCCCCTTTAGTATAAGATCTTAGTACTTTCTACCCTGTGCATATCTGTGTCTGATCCAACATCAAAGAAAATAAAAAGAACATTCAGAGGTCAGGTGAAAGTAGTAATTAGAAAGGTATAGTGAGCAGGGTGGCAAACTGTCAGATTCCAGGAATTTGTATTTTTAGGTGGTAATTTTATTTTTGTGGAAATCAAAACTTATCAGCACAAACACAAAACTTAGACAAATCAAACGTACTATCAACCTTACATATGCATGTGAGAGCTGGAAAACAACAAGAAACTTAGAAACAAAGCTGAGCGCATTTGAAAATAAATGCCTAAGGAAAATACTTGTTATAGCGTGGAACGAATTCAAAACAAACAAGGAAATTAGAGAAATTGCCAATCAACCACTAATATCTTCAGTAATCAAGAAAAGATGATGGTCATATGTTGGACATGTGATGAGAAGATATAATAACCGAATAAAAAAGCAAGCCCTCAAGTGGGAAACAATAGGTAAGAGGAAAAGAGGCCGACCCAGATAGACACTGAGAAGAACATTGATCAGAGAGGCAAGAGCAGCAGGAATCAACTCCCTCAATGAGATAGAGTTGCTTACACAGAACAGAGACAAATGGCGAGATTTGATAAAAGATCTTTACAAGGATTGAAAACTGCTAGATTAAAAAATTTAGATAAGAGAAAGAGTATCTGGGTCTATGCCCTATGGGCCGGCTACGGCTCGAAAGGTCAATAGATAGATATCATTTTTATGACTGCCTCGTAATCTTGTCTTTAAACAGTTTGGATAACAACATAGCAGGAGGTGAAGTTTCATTCAGATTGGGATACTACATTACCAAATTATCATCATTTACCTGGTACAATTTTTTATACTTGTGCTGAAATAGAAATGCTCATCAGTTATTTAAATGCTCATTTTATGTGCGGTCATGCTATTTGTTTTAAATATTTCAAAACAAGAATTATGAATCTGTCTCAAACTTTTCCTATGAAAGATGAAATGGATAGTCATATTATTAACCAGTTCATGTTCTTTTTAGAAATGTCCTGATTACTGCCAACAATATTCTTCAATTTTTGCTCATTATAAATGTATTTGTTATTATTTGACTAGATAATGTTATTATGAAGCAATATTGGTGAGTGTTTTAATTATTATTGCTCATGTACAATTTAATCAGAATGACAATTAACAAACTTAACAACCACATATTAGCTGGTTGTGTCTGAAAAAATATGTTGATTTTATGTTTTTAAATTGTTCAGCAAACTCCATCAAATTGTGACCAATTTTTATTCTATATATTTTTCTTCTTTTGTGTTTCTGTAATTATTTTTGTGACCAACATTAACCCAGTTGGGTGCTCCAGGCAATATGTTGCTCGTTGAATCTCCTAGCAACACCTAGAAGATGTCTAAGTAGGATTGGATTGGGAGATAAGATGTTTGGATCCAGAACAGTATCTGATAAGATCAGACTACATAATCATTAATAAAATAAATGGTTTAGTTTCTCCTTCTTCTCTCTTCTTCTTCTCCTTCTTCTTCTTCTTCTCCCTCTTCTTTGAAAGGCAGGACAAAATAAATTACTGTAAGTGTCATCCACACAGTTGTCCACAAGCACTTGAAAAATAGTAGATCTGGAGTAACCTTGAAAGGATGGATAGAATGCTATACATCTTTAAAGGCCTTTGTAGAAAAATACTCCTCATTGACAGAGAACAGAACAAACATGACATGAATCATGAAGAAAAGGCCCATCAAGGAGCAATATTAAAACAAAACTATATTTCTCTGTGCTGAAATATAAATGAAGACAAAATAATAAGATAATAAAAAAATCAAATATTCTATTAGGGGCAGATGTCAAGATCAAGGTGATTTATGCTACATCACAATCTTTATAAAAAACTGTTTGTAGAGTAAACACAAAAGAATATAAAACTGGCGAATCCTAGTTATGGTTCTATTTTCTTTCTCCCACATGTTCAGACAATATCTTGAGTGTAGTTAAAGAGAACACCGGGAGGTCTGTACATGTTCATGTCTTCTTAATCTTGGAATCAGTGGTCCCTGCTGTTCTTGTCATTTCTATCACAGCTGTTTGTCAGTAATACTTTAGTTGTTTGTCATTAATGCTTTAGTTGACTTCCTTATTTGTGGCTTTGCAGGAAGATAAAATATACATACTTCTGCTATTAAACATTCAAAGTGATTAGAATAAGCTGTATCTTAAACTTTAAAAGTTGAATATTGAATCCCGGAAATGTTTAGATTTGCCGGACTTTGATCATTTTGTTGCGAACATTAACTTCTAAGATAGAATTCATGCATGGATAACCTACTTTAGCTAAACATTTTAGATTTTGTATGTGGTGTCACAAATTGAAACCACATCTGCAAAATAACAATTTCAAGAATTAGGGGATTGTACTAGACTCAGGACATCCTCAACCATAATACTGCAAAATTTCCAAGGTTGGAACTAAAATGCCATTTTGAGATGAAAACAAACAGCTGTGAAACAGCAAGCATTCAATAGCCTTTTTATCAATGCCATCAACAAAATGTTTCATTTTTAGCAAGTTTAATGGAATGCTATGAAATCTGCTGAGTAATAATCATATAACATCTACATGAATTGGTTGTATAATGGTACTTTCTGTTTCATTCACATCAATATATATAACAGAACACTGTACAGACTTTGAACTCTGAAAACAAAGCTGTCATCACAGCAGCAGAGGAACTATACAGTCTTATTTGTTAATTGTGAAGTGTATTTGTGACAAATGCAGACTTTATTCTTGTTGCACTCTGAAACAGGGAATAGATGAGGGTGTGTGAAACGGGTGTGTAGCGGGGCAACAAGAGAAACAGAGTATTGATGAGAGTTGATTGAAACAGACGATATTAGTAGAGAAATAATAAACATCTAGGGGAGACAAGCAGAAGTGGTCAGGTGTGAGTGAGTGAACTGTTTTATAGAGAAAGGCGAAATAAGCGTGAAGGGGTGAGATGTTTTCAGGGGAAGTAGGGAGATGAGAATAGACGTAGATTTTAAAGTCAGTGTGCATTTGAGCCGGGTCCAGTGCGGACGTCTAGAGAAATCTAGTTAGCTTACCGCGGACTAGAAAGGAGTTGTAAATAGATGAAAGTTAAGACAGATATAGGGCGACAGCCAATTAGTTTAGTTATACTATTTCCAGGAGTTTGTGATTGTTAGTTACTAAATGTTGTGTTAGATATGGCAAGATAGAATAGGAGTGATTGTTACTGTTAAGGTTAGGGTTACCTTAGCGGCACTGAAACTGATTGTGAATCAGTGAAATTGACACACTAGAACATTGTTGGAAACTTGTTAAGTGTCCAGCGCTCGCCGACTTTGAGGAAGTCGTAGAGCAAGACTTATGAAGAATATAGAATCAGTGGGATTGACGCTGTTAAGGTTAGGGTTACCTTACTGGCAATGAAACTGATTGTGAATCAGTGAAATTGACATAGAAGAACATTGTTGGAAACTTGTTAAGTGTCCAGCGCTCGCCGACTTTGAGGGAGTCGTAGAGCAAGATTTATGAAGAATATAGAATCAGTGGGATTGTCACTGTTAAGGTTAGGTTACCTTAGTGGCAAAGAAACTGATTGTGCATCAATGAAAGTGACACAGTAGAACATTGTTGGAAACTTGTTAAGTGTCCAGCGCTCGCCGACTTTGAGAAAGTCGTGGAGCAAGACTTATGAAGAATCTAGAAGTGTGATTGTAGCTGTTAAGGTTAGCGTTACCTTCTCGGCATAGAAGCTGATTGCGAATCAGTGCAATCGACACGTTGTTGGATAATCTCGCTGACTTCGAGGAAGTCGTGGCGGGAAAGTTTAGGAAGCTTATGACAAAGCTTCTACCATGAAGAGAGACTTTTATCGATCGTGTAGATCGTACACATCATTGGGAAACTTCAAGTAAGGGTCCTCAGAGACTTGGGAGCTTATGACTAGCTTCTATGACACACTATTGAACTTGTTAGTCAAGTAGATTACATAGAGTTGGGAACTCGACAATAGAGTTCCACCGAGTTTGGCTAAAGTAGCAGTCCATGAGAAGTGCACCTGAGGGTGGCACTAATGTTAGTTCAGGGAGGGAATTATCACTGTGAATATATGTACTGTTAATTTGTGAAATGTGTTTACATGATCCGACATGTGCCTTGTCAAATAAAGATGTTTTGTGTGTAGTCAGGACTTGAGTTGAGTCATTAAAACATCTTCAGTGTTACAACCATCTAGCGAGTGAACGAGCTGGGAGAATCGCGGGGGGAATTGATAAGTTACAACGTGAAGTACTACACTATAGATCATAACGGTCCAAGGAGAGTCGCAACAGAATGACGTGAAGTACGAGGCATCAATCATGGCGGTCCAAAAGACTGGCATGGCAGCTTGAGAACGGGGCAGATCATCAGAGTGGCGAGGAACTCGTCATTCAGCAATCCGGCCATAAGCAGCATCACGAGCCCTCGCTCATCGTGCTAAAGCACCTCTGGTACTCGGGCTCGTGGTGAAGAGGAGTGATCTCAATCTCAAGGGGACGAGAGGTCAGTCGATCGTTCATGAATCGTCATTTCATCGGTCACGACATTGATCAGTCAAGTTGATCATCAAGGTCATAAGAAGTTGATTATCAAGCATTAGTGTTTGGGCTCTCTGTTTTCATTATTACATCACGCTGGAGAGCTCTCTCAGCGCAGCTCATTCTCTCGAGGACTCGCAAAAGTTCATTATTACATTGGTGGCTGATCAACGCTAGATCGGTTGCAACAAGACAACTGAAAGGCACAAAGAGAGAAAGAGAGAAAAATGTGTTTAAGTATTCTAAGGATCATCGAGGATGTGATTCAGTAATTAGTTAATTAAATTGATTGAAAGATAATATGTGAATGGAAGAGTGATTGAAAAAGAGACAAATTACTAACAAATGAGTGTGATAAAGAAGTATTGGAGTCATGTGTGTCGAACATTTTTGTAGATAGAATAGAGTTTAACGGATGAAGAATTAAAGGAAGGGGGTAGAATAGGAAAATGAGTAGGATTTAAATTGATAGACACACATGGCTAGAATACAGGAAAGAAAGAAATAAGTTGTGTGAGATAAGTCAAACAATTGAAAGAGTTTGACATGAGATGTAAGAGTATTGTGTAGAAGGCTGGAATTTTTGTTGTTGTATGGTTGTAAAAGGTATATGGTTAATATGCCAATTGAGAAAACATCGACAAGAAAAGGGAATAATTCAGAATGAATTTTTTGTGTGTGTATTGTTGGTAAATGTATATTGTTAAGATATCAATAGAAAAACCTTTACAAGAAAGGGGAAATAATTAGCAAATAAGGTATTGTATAAAATGATGAATTTTTTTTTTAAATGATTGTTGCTAAAGGTATATTATTAATTTGGCAATAGAAAACCTCTACAAAGAAAGGAAATAATGAGCAAATGAGGTATTATGTAAATGCTGAATTATTTTATGTTGTAAAGAGATATAAGTGAACGTATCAATAGGAAGACCTATGCAAAGAGGGAAAAGATAATTAACGAATGGAGAATATATCTCAGGAAGGGTACATGTGGCAAGCGGTGCAAAAGATGGGAGAAGTGATTGAAAGATTAAGTGGTAGTTTGCAGATGCAGGAAATAACAGGTAGAATACCAATATTTGAGGGACAAGTAGAAACGTTTGAAAATTGGATACAAGCAATTGAGTTCTGGGGTAATAGGAAAAGGTTAAATCAAATAGAATGGAAAGACTTGGCAGTGGCCACAAGTCAAGGGGCAGTGCTAGCGTGTGTAAGGAGAAGAGTTGAAGATAGAAATGAAGAACCATGGCAGGAATTTAAGTCATATTTAGCAAGTAGATATGGGAGATTTCAGGATGAGCAGCATGCGTTAATGGAGTTAAAAAGAGTAAGGCAAGAAAGGTATGAAACGGTACAAGAGTATGGGGAAAGGATAAGGGAGATGGCTGAAAGAGGATTTGGAAAAGGGGTTGAGTCAGAGCAGGTAGACAAGATACTGATAGCAACATTGATAGAGGGAGTAAGGGATAAAGGGTTAAGGTTAACATTATCAAGGAAAAAGAACATGAAATTGTTGCAGTTATTAGAGATAGCAGTTGAAGAAGAAGGGTTAGTAAGAAGATTTCAAGAACATAGTCAACAAAGAGAAAGGGGGGATAGAAAGACAAGACAGTCCGATGGAAGTAGACCATTTTAGGAGAAGGGATGAGCAACGAGAAGGTAGACAAATAGTGAATAGCATACAAGAGAGAAGAACATGCTATAGATGTGGGAAGATAGGACATATAAAATATGAGTGTAAACAAGGAAGTATGAGACAAAGAAGAGGACAGGTAATAGAGGTAGGGGAGACAAGAAGATGTTATGGATGTGGCAAAGTAGGGCATTTAGTGGGTAGGTGTAGAGATAATATAAGGTACGGAAGGTATAATTAGCAAGAAGTGGTAAGGAATAATAGTCTGGAAGTTATTACAGATGTTTAAATAACTTGCGGAAGGTATAAGGCAGTGAAACAGGAATAGATGAGGGTGTGTGAAACGGGTGTGTAGCGGGGCAACAAGAGAAACAGAGTATTGATGAGAGTTGATTGAAACAGACGATATTAGTAGAGAAATAATAAACATCTAGGGGAGACAAGCAGAAGTGGTCAGGTGTGAGTGAGTGAACTGTTTTATAGAGAAAGGCGAAATAAGCGTGAAGGGGTGAGATGTTTTCAGGGAAGTAGGGAGATGAGAATAGACGTAGATTTTAAAGTCAGTGTGCATTTGAGCCGGGTCCAGTGCGGACGTCTAGAGAAATCTAGTTAGCTTACCGCGGACTAGAAAGGAGTTGTAAATAGATGAAAGTTAAGACAGATATAGGGCGACAGCCAATTAGTTTAGTTATACTATTTCCAGGAGTTGTGATTGTTAGTTACTAAATGTTGTGTTAGATATGGCAAGATAGAATAGGAGTGATTGTTACTGTTAAGGTTAGGGTTACCTTAGCGGCACTGAAACTGATTGTGAATCAGTGAAATTGACACACTAGAACATTGTTGGAAACTTGTTAAGTGTCCAGCGCTCGCCGACTTTGAGGAAGTCGTAGAGCAAGACTTATGAAGAATATAGAATCAGTGGGATTGACGCTGTTAAGGTTAGGGTTACCTTACTGGCAATGAAACTGATTGTGAATCAGTGAAATTGACATAGAAGAACATTGTTGGAAACTTGTTAAGTGTCCAGCGCTCGCCGACTTTGAGGGAGTCATAGAGCAAGATTTATGAAGAATATAGAATCAGTGGATTGTCACTGTTAAGGTTAGGGTTACCTTAGTGGCAAAGAAACTGATTGTGCATCAATGAAAGTGACACAGTAGAACATTGTTGGAAACTTGTTAAGTGTCCAGCGCTCGCCGACTTTGAGAAAGTCGTGGAGCAAGACTTATGAAGAATCTAGAAGTGTGATTGTAGCTGTTAAGGTTAGCGTTACCTTCTCGGCATAGAAGCTGATTGCGAATCAGTGCAATCGACACGTTGTTGGATAATCTCGCTGACTTCGAGGAAGTCGTGGCGGGAAAGTTTAGGAAGCTTATGACAAAGCTTCTACCATGAAGAGAGACTTTTATCGATCGTGTAGATCGTACACATCATTGGGAAACTTCAAGTAAGGGTCCTCAGAGACTTGGGAGCTTATGACTAGCTTCTATGACACACTATTGAACTTGTTAGTCAAGTAGATTACATAGAGTTGGGAACTCGACAATAGAGTTCCACCGAGTTTGGGCTAAAGTAGCAGTCCATGAGAAGTGCACCTGAGGGTGGCACTAATGTTAGTTCAGGGAGGGAATTATCACTGTGAATATATGTACTGTTAATTTGTGAAATGTGTTTACATGATCCGGACATGTGCCTTGTCAAATAAAGATGTTTTGTGTGTAGTCAGGACTTGAGTTGAGTCATTAAAACATCTTCAGTGTTACAACCATCTAGCGAGTGAACGAGCTGGGAGAATCGCGGGGGGAATTGATAAGTTACAACGTGAAGTACTACACTATAGATCATAACGGTCCAAGGAGAGTCGCAACAGAATGACGTGAAGTACGAGGCATCAATCATGGCGGTCCAAAAGACTGGCATGGCAGCTTGAGAACGGGGCAGATCATCAGAGTGGCGAGGAACTCGTCATTCAGCAATCCGGCCATAAGCAGCATCACGAGCCCTCGCTCATCGTGCTAAAGCACCTCTGGTACTCGGCTCGTGGTGAAGAGGAGTGATCTCAATCTCAAGGGGACGAGAGGTCAGTCGATCGTTCATGAATCGTCATTTCATCGGTCACGACATTGATCAGTCAAGTTGATCATCAAGGTCATAAGAAGTTGATTATCAAGCATTAGTGTTTGGGCTCTCTGTTTTCATTATTACATCACGCTGGAGAGCTCTCTCAGCGCAGCTCATTCTCTCGAGGACTCTCGCAACAATTTCATTATTACATTGGTGGCCATTTTGAGATGAAAACAAACAGCTGTGAAACAGCAAGCATTCAATAGCCTTTTTATCAATGCCATCAACAAAATGTTTCATTTTTAGCAAGTTTAATGGGAATGCTATGAAATCTGCTGAGTAATAATCATATAACATCTACATGAATTGGTTGTATAATGGTACTTTCTGTTTCATTCACATCATATATATAACAGAACACTGTACAGACTTTGAACTCTGAAAACAAAGCTGTCATCACAGCAGCAGAGGAACTATACAGTCTTATTTGTTAATTGTGAAGTGTATTTGTGACAAATGCAGACTTTATTCTTGTTGCACTCAAGAATAGAAACCTATCAGAAGTGAGAGAAATATTGCGAAAAGTTAGAGGAAATTTGGAAACCTATTCCACTTTGGCACACCAGGAATTGGGAAAACTTATGGCCTGGCCAAGGAAGTAAACAGAATAAAGCAACCAAATTTACCAAACACAAACCAGGAAAAGATCTTAATGATGAAACAGGAATCTTCTCCTCTTTCCTTCCTCATTTGCCTTTTGACGTCGAGGGGAGATATAATTTACAGTCTTTTGCTCTTCTGTTTGCCTCTGCTGCTGTTATGCTACCTAGTATTTCTAATTCTCCATCAATTCATCTTTTTCGTAGTCAGCCCTTTGGGTCAGGTGTTCTTGCAATGGTTATTGAAGGCTTGTGTTATGTTTTGATCTTTCTGCCTTATTGTCAAACCATTTTATCTGTTGTTTTTTATATAAAAAATGGTTTGGCCTCATGGTGAGGCAGAAAGATCAAGCATGAAAAGGAACAAAGGCACCAAATTTCAGGAATATATTACCACCTACATAACCAGAAAGAACAGGCCATCATGGCATCGTAGCAACATTTTTGTGATTGTAACAAAAATACTACATCAAAATGTAGCAAACAGCTGTGGCTGAATTATTTTCCATGCACATGTTTGCTAATTTGTCATAGACTGTTTTATTAATATTTAAAAGAGAAACATATCGTAGTTGTTTCTAATGATCTTGATGTTTGTTTATTCATTTGTCATGATTTGCTTCCATATGACATGATTTGCTACATATAATATTGAAGTATATTAATTCAGCAGTGATCTCTGCTATATGTGCCATTTTGGCATGCAAGGTTTCTGTTTTTTTGAGATTGTGGTTCTGCCCTATGTGCCATTTTGGCTCAAAAGGACAATATATAGACAGATAGATATTAATTCAATTTTATTCTGTCATTAAATATCTTCTTTCAATTTATAAATAACCCCGGTGAACATATCAAAGTTAAATTGTCTTATCTTGCAGACATTACTGTTTTACGTAACACTTTTCATCATCTCCCTCGATATTATTACCCTCCTCCCCCCCCCATCTCAATGAGACAGATATCCATTTATTTCAGCTGGCCAATTGGAGAGTATCCGGTTGGGTTTAAATTCACATTCACTATATCACCAAGCTATCATTTTACCACTGATACTTCTATAACAGCTGGGAGGAAGAGACTGGCTCCCTCACTTTCAAATGTTTTGGCTTTGAAAAATGAAGTAAAATACTTCATTCCACAACAACATTATATGAGATGAGAGTACCTTTTACCTATTTTATTTTTCTTTATAACTGTTCTTTGATATCATGATCCTTATCATCATGTTACAAGTCTCGTTGGTGTATAAAAATATGAATTATTTCCATACTGTGATTTTACCATTGATTGTTGCTTTATGGTTCCTCATTCCTATCTGAAAATGAGAGCAAATTTAAGAAAATAGAAATCAGATCATTTTATTAAGTTTCTTAATAAATAAACAGAAATGAGAAGATATGTTGATTTGTATTTTATTTAAGCACGAGACATAAACATATGTAACTGTTATTGGTTATTGGTTATGGAAGGCCTCGGTCTCACAGCAAACGAATTAAAATCCATAATTTCTCAACCGCCCGTGCCAGTGGAATCATCCGAATTACTAACTCATCTCCCAAACAAAGAAAGGTAACTGTAGTCCCCATCGTAGCAGTCTCAGCACACGCCAAAAGATATAAGGCGAAACCGCGCAGAAAGTGAACACAGCCAACTGTTCCCTGTCATACGATATCATCATTCATCGTTTTAAACGGGTCTCTTGTCGTTTTTCTAGGCTAATTTCAATATTATTGTCATTTGCAAAGGAGTCTGCAAAGTAATTTGCTGCATGTTTACCTGTTAGAATGTCTCCATCCTTCTTCAGTGTAATTTTGGTGTTCCTTTCTGTACCCTCATCATTCATCTGTTTTACAAGCTTCCACACTTTTCTTGCAAAAAATTTCTAACAAAATGCAAGACAAGAAGAGACCACACATGAAGTAATGGAAACACCCATTACACAAAGAGAGCTAGAGCTGGCAATATCCAAATTAAAAATGAAAAAGTCACCAGGCAATGATGGAGTGTCCAATGAAATGATTAAGAACTTGGGAACTGCAGCTAAAGCAAAACTACTGCAGATCTACAACATTTGCTGGATCACAGGTAGAGTGCCACAGGCATGGAGAGAAGCAATTATGATACCATTACTAAAGCCAGGAAAAGATGGTTCAATGACATCCAGCTATAGACCAATCAGCCTTACAAGCTGTTTGTGTAAAACAATGGAACGTATAATCAATCTCAGACTGCAGTGGTACCTGGAAAGTGAAAATCTCCTTGTCCCACAACAAGCAGGCTTTAGACAGTGTTACTCTACCGAAGATCAAGCAACCTATCTTTCCCAGGAAATTGAAGATGCGTTTCAAGAAAAGAAACTGGTACTAGCAGCATGGATAGACCTAAAGAAAGCATTTGATAAGGTATGGAAGGAAGGGCTTTTGAAGAAACTGAGAAATTATGGAGTAAATGGCAGGATGTACAAATGGGTCAAAGCATACCTGCATAACAGGAGAGCCAGAGTGCAACTGGATGGTCTTAAGAGTAAGAAGGTCTTATTGCGCCAGGGCGTCCCACAAGGAGGGGTACTATCTCCAACACTTTTTCTGATCTACATCAATGACCTAGTTACTGAACTACCACATGGCATCAAAGTGGCAATGTATGCAGATGACTTGGTAATGTGGTGCACAGAGGAGTATGCAACAGTGGCCTCCAAATTGCTACAAAGAGCTATGAATGCACTGAATTCATGGACAAATAGATGGTGTATCAGCATCAATACAGACAAATGCAGTACTACACTTTTCACACTCTCCCCAAAACAAAAAGCAGGAGCCATCTACATAAACAATGAGCCTGTGAAAGAAGACATACAAGCTACATATCTCGGAGTTACATTTGATAACAAACTATCTTGGAAACAGCAGATAAATAAGGCAACCCAAAAAGCAAGGAGGAAATTGGCTATTCTAAGAAAGTTGTGTGGAACCACATGGGTGCGAGTGGGAAAATACTCAGTAAAGTTTACCAACAGTGTATACGCCCACATTTAGAATATGGATCATCCGCATGGTGCTCAGCATCAAACACCACATTGCAAGAACTGGATAAAGTACAAAACCAGGCACTTAGGGTCATCACAGGAGCAATGAAATCAACACCAATATTGGAGATGGAGAAATTGTGGAGGATACCAGCACTGAGAGAACGGAGAGACACAAAGGTGCTGATACAGGCAGAAAAATTTGTATACATGCCGAGACATCCAATGAAGGACAGATTCCAAAATCTTGCATTGGGACGACTTAAGAGAAGCAGCTTTATCCACCAAGCCAAGCGTATTAGTAGACAAACACCAGACATGCCAAGAGTTGTTAAACCCCTTCTGCCCATACCAGAACAGACTCCCTGGACAGATGAATCAGGATTATCAGTTCAAATACGGACAGAAGTGAAAGGAATAGTTGACAAAGAGGAACAAAATAGTCTACAGCGAAAAACAATAGCTCTCAGTTTCCTGGATGAAGAATACCCACAAGACCTATGGATTCGTGTGTACACAGATGGATCAGCACAGAATGCAGTAAGGAATGGGGAGCAGGTGCATATATAGAGTACCCAAATAACACTAGGGATATGAATAAAATAGCAACAGGGAAATATTGTCACAATTATGATGCGGAAATACAAGCAATAAAGTTGGCAATAGAAAAACTGCTGAACAGTAATCTTAGCCCACAGCCTGTAGTGTTTTTGACAGATGCAAGATCAGTACTCCAGGCACTACAATCCAGAAAATTACCACATCTGCAGACCTTATTGACTGAACTCTGCAAGCACCACAGGGTTGCCCTACAGTGGATCCCGTCTCACTGTGGAATACCAGGAAATGAGAAAGCAGATCAGTTGGCAAAGGAAGGTTCAACAGGCACACAACTAGATACACCAGTTACATACCATCATAAGAAACAGATAATCAAACAGATAATCAAATCAATCAGAGGACCACAAGCCCCAAATCAGGATGCCTTTCATAATATGAATAGATATGAACAAGTTATCATTATACAACTAAGAACAGGACACAATCGACTCCATAGTCAATGTATACAAAATTCAAGATCGGCACATCAACTACTTGTACATGTGGACAGGCACCCTAGACTGCTGAACACATACTTCAAGACTGCACTGAATATAGTAGACTGAGGAAAATCCATTGGCCCATAGATACAACACTACAGACAAAACTATATGGGCCACTGCAAGAATTACAAAAGACAGTAAAATTTATACAGGAAACGACATTGCAGATATAGACAATACTTCAGGCGAACGAAAGATAGATAGATCATTCATCGTAAACAAGCGGGATATCGAAGCAGGATCAAAACGGATGAGACACACAGCTCACGGTGTGCACAGAGCACTTAACTCAGTAGCTCCTGCAACGAGCCGGACTTGGAATATGAGGAAACTGCAAGAAGGAACACTTTTCAGACATAGCCTTCAATGGTTCCTGCCGCCTATCCACCATATACCATGGGAGTTCACGTCCTCCCGAAAATGATGATCGTCATAGCACTTGATGATGTTAGGCAATCATTGATGACTCCAATTCCAAACATATAGACACACAGTGGTGGTAAGTTATCATTTCCAATCCAACAGAAGCCACGTGACCTGTAGTTAGTAAAACCACAGAGAGAATATGATTTTGTGACCTTCACTGATTCACTCTTAGATGTGAATGTGTAGTTTACACAAGAGGAGAAGTTTTCAACTACAGTGATCCCATTTAAGGCAATTCTGGATAGCAAGGCAAGTCTCCTTTATAGCAGCAGAACTTGATGTTCTCAGCTCCCTTCTTGTAGCTGCCGCCACACGATTCTGATGTCTCATTAACTTGGACATCATTCAAGAACAATGTCAGATTAACATTCCATAGATATGGCTCTGCTGATGAAATGCTTGGTGCAACAGTTGTATCAATCATACTGGAGGCTCCTGGTCTGTGGTCATTAATATCACAGACGGCACATGATGTTGTTATATTCAGTGTTTCTTTCTGGGGTGTAAATATGTGGCACACACATGGAGAGTGGTTTGTGGTCACAGTAATCCCATTAAAGGCAATTCTAGGGTAGCATGGCATAGCTGTTTCAGAACAGCACAATCCTGTGATGTTTTCTGTGTTCGCTATAAAACTGCTGCTGCTACACAATCCTGACCAATTATAGGTGTGGACATTATTCACTTGCAATGACAAAACTGCTTTGTTTACATCATAAACCTCTGGAAGCGAATCATTTATGGGACTAATAGTACAATTTATTCTTCCATCGGGGATATCTTCATTGAGTCCCCCCAAAAAAAAGGTCTTTGGTTAAAAAGCACATATCCTTTTGAGTTAAACACAAAATGAGCCCACTTCATAGATTCAAAATGATCCTTGCCAATGCCATCCGTTTGCACAAGTTAGGTCCTTAGCTACCAAACGTCCGAAACAAAGCCATCGAATTAACGACTTTATCTACAGCGAAGGTTAACGAACTGTGAACAAACATTTATGTTCAAACCCTTGAAAACATTTGACCTAGCATCATGCAGCATCATCCATAATTCATTTACAAGAAAGTAATTATGTATTTAGAAAATCACTGGAGTCTGTAGAAATGTGGTTTTACAGAAGAATGTTTGAGAGTACCATGGACAGCTAAGAAGAGTAATGAAGATGTTCTGAGAGAGGTAACAGCAAAAAGAGAACTAATTTCCAATATTAGGAAGAAACAATCATCATTTTTGGCCATGTAATGAGAAAGAGAACAACTGGAAAAATTGAGGGACGAAGAGATAAAGGGAAGTAAAGAGAAAAAATAACAGACAACTTAAGAGAATGGCTTGGCAGAAGGTCAACACAGAAATGATAAATAGCTGCCGAGATCGAAAGTTGTGGAGAGACATGATCACCTACGCCAGCAGGCCCAGTACTTGATGATGATGAATTATGTATTTATCAGTACAGATAACAACTGTATGGTCATCATTCTCTGCTTGAATTATTTGGAGATGGCCTGAGTCCAAAAGTGTCAGTTGCTTCTTCTCCTTCAGCAACAGCTACCTCTGTACATTTAGATCAGCATGGGCCATTAAGGAAAAATGGGAACAAAAATAGTGTGGCTAAAGCTTTATATAGTTAATGGACAACACAGGTTCCAACGGTGTTGCAGCTGATTAGGCTTTCAACAAAAACAATAAGCAACACATACACAGATATGTAAGTAAATAAAGTTAATACTGCATAGCTAACTAATAATAATATATCAAAACAACAATAATATTATAAAATAAGAGTGGAAGGACCCGACTTCCAACAACAGTGTCCAGGTATGGAAAAAAAATGGCCTAACTAGAGTAATGAGCTTGGGAAGGTCATGAGTGCAGGTAATGGGTCCTAACTAGAGTGGTTCTAAATATGTAGAAATCGGGATGGGTCCTAACTAGAGTGGTTCTAAATATGTAGAGATTGGGCGTATATGGATAAATATATGCATATACACCAAGAAGTGCCCACACATCGGTCAATGTGCAAACCCACAGCACAAAGAATCAACCAGAAAGAGAATATAAGGGGTACTCAACAAAAGGAAAGATTGAAATGTCTACAAGACGATATGTCTGAAGTCGTCACCAGTTTCCCTTATCTTGTTATGCAGGGTTGTTTTTGTGGGCCATATTTGTGCTCTTAGGGTGCCGAGAGTGCTGCAGTCCTGTTGGATATGCTCTGGAATTTGTATGCTCCACAGCTGCATGATGCTAGGTCGCTGAGTCCCATCTTGTGTAGGTGCTCTAACGCCATAGTGAGGAGAAATGAATAAAAGTATACATAGAAAAAAAAATGTATGGTTAAAGCTTTACATAACAAGTGGACACCACACATCAGAACGACGTTTCGGTGCAAAGGCCTTCAACAGGAACAAAAATACAACAAACGTACAAATATGTATTTAAAATATAAAAAAAATAATGAAAAAATAGAACTAGAAAGAGAAATGAAAAGTAAAGGAGAATAAAATGTTAATAAAAAGTTTCCTGTAAGGTCTAAGAAGAATCTTTCTTCTGAAAGAACGGAAGTGCGCACGGGGTGCATGTGCGAGCACAAAAGTGAAAACGTGTGCACACAGCATGCAGTAACAGAAGTTTCCAAAAACAGATCCATGTGCATACAAAAGGCGCAAGAAATAGACTAGAGAGGGAAAAAAAGATAGAGGTGTCGTAAAGTGGAGTAATAGATATAGGGGACAGAAGAAGAGAGCTGTGAATAGCATAGTATGTGTATGTAATATTGTGCTTATACATGAGCAACAGAGAATATGTAATAGAGAAGGCCACAGGGAAACTATACGTAAGAGTGTAATACATTAATGCCTTGTGGGGTCAGCTAACACAATTGGACTATAAGGCGATTCTCCAAGGCAAACATATATATTGTATATATATTGTTTCATTTCTCCTCTATGTTAGCTTCACTGCAGGTTCGCATTTTGAAGAATTTATTTGCCTTGACCCTACCAAGGCCACAGTGTCCTCTTCTGAATCTGAATATCTTGATCTGCTAAAGTCTACTCAGTTTGTTTAATCTGCCTTGATCTAGTTCATGTCTACTAAGTTTGTTTAATCTGCCTTGATCTAGCTCATGTCTACTCAGTTTGTTTAATCTGCCTTGATCTAGTTCATGTCTACTGAGTCTGTTTAATCTGCCTTGATCTAGTTCATGTCTACTCAGTTTGTTTAATCTGCCTTGATCTAGCTCATGTCTACTCAGTTTGTTTAATCTGCCTTGATCTAGCTCATGTCTACTCAGTTTGTTTAATCTGCCTTGATCTAGCTCATGTCTACTCAGTTTGTTTAATCTGCCTTGATCTAGCTCATGTCTACTCAGTTTGTTTAATCTGCCTTGATCTAGCTCATGTCTACTCAGTTTGTTTAATCTGCCTTGATCTAGTTCATGTCTACTCAGTTTGTTTAATCTGCCTTGATCTAGTTCATGTCTACTCAGTTTGTTTAATCTGCCTTGATCTAGTTCATGTCTACTCAGTTTGTTTAATCTGCCTTGATCTAGTTCATGTCTACTCAGTTTGTTTAATCTGCCTTGATCTAGTTCATGTCTACTCAGTTTGTTTAATCTGCCTTGATCTAGCTCATGTCTACTAAGTTTGTTTAATCTGCCTTGATCTAGCTCATGTCTACTCAGTTTGTTTAATCTGCCTTGATCTAGTTCATGTCTACTCAGTTTGTTTAATCTGCCTTGATCTAGCTCATGTCTACTCAGTTTGTTTAATCTGCCTTTATCTAGCTCATGTCTACTCAGTTTGTTTAATCTGCCTTGATCTAGCTCATGTCTACTCAGTTTGTTTAATCTGCCTTGATCTAGTTCATGTATACTCAGTTTGTTTAATCTGCCTTGATCTAGCTCATGTCTACTCAGTTTGTTTAATCTGCCTTGATCTAGCTCATGTCTACTCAGTTTGTTTAATCTGCCTTGATCTAGTTCATGTCTACTCAGTTTGTTTAATCTGCCTTGATCTAGCTCATGTCTACTCAGTTTGTTTAATCTGCCTTGATCTAGCTCATGTCTACTCAGTTTGTTTAATCTGCCTTGATCTAGCTCATGTCTACTCAGTTTGTTTAATCTGCCTTGATCTAGCTCATGTCTACTAAGTTTGTTTAATCTGCCTTGATCTAGCTCATGTCTACTCAGTTTGTTTAATCTGCCTTGATCTAGCTCATGTCTACTAAGTTTGTTTAATCTGCCTTGATCTAGCTCATGTCTACTCAGTTTGTTTAATCTGCCTTGATCTAGTTCATGTCTACTCAGTTTGTTTAATCTGCCTTGATCTAGCTCATGTCTACTCAGTTTGTTTAATCTGCCTTGATCTAGCTCATGTCTACTCAGTTTGTTTAATCTGCCTTGATCTAGTTCATGTCTACTCAGTTTGTTTAATCTGCCTTGATCTAGCTCATGTCTACTCAGTTTGTTTAATCTGCCTTGATCTAGCTCATGTCTACTCAGTTTGTTTAATCTGCCTTGATCTAGCTCATGTCTACTCAGTTTGTTTAATCTGCCTTGATCTAGCTCATGTCTACTAAGTTTGTTTAATCTGCCTTGATCTAGCTCATGTCTACTCAGTTTGTTTAATCTGCCTTGATCTAGCTCATGTCTACTAAGTTTGTTTAATCTGCCTTGATCTAGTTCATGTCTACTCAGTTTGTTTAATCTGCCTTGATCTAGCTCATGTCTACTAAGTTTGTTTAATCTGCCTTGATCTAGTTCATGTCTACTAAGTTTGTTTAATCTGCCTTGATCTAGCTCATGTCTACTAAGTTGTTTAATCTGCCTTGATCTAGTTCATGTCTACTCAGTTTGTTTAATCTGCCTTGATCTAGCTCATGTCTACTCAGTTTGTTTAATCTGCCTTCATCTAGTTCATGTCTACTCAGTTTGTTTAATCTGCCTTGATCTAGCTCATGTCTACTCAGTTTGTTTAATCTGCCTTGATCTAGCTCATGTCTACTCAGTTTGTTTAATCTGCCTTGATCTAGATCATGTCTACTCAGTTTGTTTAATCTGCCTTGATCTAGCTCATGTCTACTCAGTTTGTTTAATCTGCCTTGATCTAGCTCATGTCTACTAAGTTTGTTTAATCTGCCTTGATCTAGCTCATGTCTACTCAGTTTGTTTAATCTGCCTTGATCTAGCTCATGTCTACTAAGTTTGTTTAATCTGCCTTGATCTAGCTCATGTCTACTCAGTTTGTTTAATCTGCCTTGATCTAGCTCATGTCTACTAAGTTTGTTTAATCTGCCTTGATCTAGCTCATGTCTACTCAGTTTGTTTAATCTGCCTTGATCTAGTTCATGTCTACTCAGTTTGTTTAATCTGCCTTGATCTAGTTCATGTCTACTCAGTTTGTTTAATCTGCCTTGATCTAGCTCATGTCTACTCAGTTTGTTTAATCTGCCTTGATCTAGCTCATGTCTACTCAGTTTGTTTAATCTGCCTTGATCTAGTTCATGTCTACTAAGTTTGTTTAATCTGCCTTGATCTAGCTCATGTCTACTCAGTTTGTTTAATCTGCCTTGATCTAGTTCATGTCTACTCAGTTTGTTTAATCTGCCTTGATCTAGCTCATGTCTACTCAGTTTGTTTAATCTGCCTTGATCTAGCTCATGTCTACTCAGTTTGTTTAATCTGCCTTGATCTAGTTCATGTCTACTCAGTTTGTTTAATCTGCCTTGATCTAGCTCATGTCTACTCAGTTTGTTTAATCTGCCTTGATCTAGCTCATGTCTACTCAGTTTGTTTAATCTGCCTTGATCTAGCTCATGTTTTCCATACTCCCCGTTATGTTGTCAGCTGCAGTAAGGGAGGTTATGTTCTACAGTTTGACTTGTGGTGTGACGCTGTAGAATAGTGTTTTGTTATCGCCACCAATGTTTCTCAGGCCCTTTTTTGGAATCACCAGAGGAAAAGACAAAGAGGAAGACCAGGGAATTCTTGAAGAAGACAGATAGAAGCAGAGATGAAGATGATGGGGAAGGCATGGAATGATCTTAAAAGATTGGCAAAAATCAGAACGACTTGGAAAGTGTTTGTTGAAGACCTATGCACCACTGGGAGCTAAAAAGGTAGAAGAAGAAGAATGTTTCTCAAGCAATTTCACTGGTTCAGTTGCTTACTATCATACTCGTTAAGCAAATTGTACTTGTCAACAAAGATCTTGTAATATTTTTCTGCAGCCAGTAACCCTCTGGAGTCATCATCATCATCATGTGTCATGCAGGTTGGCGTGGGCGATCATGTCCTTCCACAATCTTCTATCTACAGTGCATCGAATAAGTTTTGTTATTGACTGTTTCCATGTCTTGACACCAAGCTATCTAGTATTTTCTCTCTTTGTCGTCCGCGATATCTCTTTCCTTGTATTTTGCCAGTTGTAACCAAGTATTCCAACTTTCCTCTTCTCATGATGTGCCCAAAAAATGTTGATTGTGTCTTTCTGATGTTTTTAAGAGCTCCCTTTTTGCGTTGGTCTCTTTGAGAATTTTCTCATTTGTCTTTTTAGCTGTCCAGAGAACTTTCAACATTCTTGTGAGAAATCCCAACTCTGTGGCCTCTAGTCCTCAGGAATAGTGCATGCTAATTCATCATAATAATCATCTTGTGCCATCTCCGCACGCATCATTGGTTGCTATCATGGAGCTCTATTTTACTCTGTCGTTTGCGGTGATAGTGCAGCATAAAGGTTCCTCTGTCCATCTCTTACATGCTGTTAGCCTATACTTTGTCTGACTCTACCTGGTCGACCTTGCATTTCCCCTCAGATGATTTTCAGGAACGTTATTGTGCCTTTCTAGTAGGGAAGGATTACTGAATCCTCTGAATCCTTGTCTCAGATTAGCCCATGTATTCTATCTATCTATCTATCTATCTATCTATCTATCTATCTATCTATCTATCTATCTATCTATCTATCTATCTATCTATCTATCTATCTATCTATCTATCTATCTATCTATCTATCTATCTATCTATCTATCTATCTATCTATCTATCTATCTATCTATCTATCTATCTATCTATCTATCTATCTATCTATCTATCTATCTATCTATCTATCTATATCTATCTATCTATCTATCTATCTATCTATCTATCTATCTATCTATCTATCTATCTATCTATCTATCTATCTATCTATCTATCTATCTATCTATCTATCTATCTATCTATCTATCTATCTATCTATCTATCTATCTATCTATCTATCTATCTATCTATCTATCTATCTATCTATCTATCTATCTATCTATCTATCTATCTATCTATCTATCTATCTATCTATCTATCTATCTATCTATCTATCTATCTATCTATCTATCTATCTATCTATCTATCTATCTATCTATCTATCTATCTATCTATCTATCTATCTATCTATCTATCTATCTATCTATCTATCTATCTATCTATCTATCTATCTATCTATCTATCTATCTATCTATCTATCTATCTATCTATCTATCTATCTATCTATCTATCTATCTATCTATCTATCTATCTATCTATCTATCTATCTATCTATCTATCTATCTATCTATCTATCTATCTATCTATCTATCTATCTATCTATCTATCTATCTATCTATCTATCTATCTATCTATCTATCTATCTATCTATCTATCTATCTATCTATCTATCTGCCTGCCTGCCTGCCTGCCTGCCTGCCTGCCTGCCTGCCTGCCTGCCTGCCTGCCTGCCTGCCTGCCTGCCTGCCTGTCTGTCTGTCTGTCTGTCTGTCTGTCTATCTATCGACCTTTCGAGCCATAGTAGGCCCATAGGGCATAGACTCAGACTCTCTTTCTGTGTCGACATTTTTTTCTAACAGCTTCAATCTTTGTAAAGATCTTTTATCAAATCTCGCCATTTGTCTCTGTTCTGTGCAAGCATCTCGATCTCATTGAGGGAGCCAAGGGGGCATTTGCCACTCTGATCAATGTTCTTCTCAGTGTTTCTCTGGGTCGGCCACTTTTTCTTCTACCTGTTGTTTCCCGCTTGAGGGCTTGCTTTGCTATTCGGTTATTATCTCTTCTCATCACATACCCAACATATGTCCAACATTTTTTCTTGATTACTGATGATATTAAATATCAAAGTTGAAGGAATACACCTGGAGACAGTTCAGAACTACAACTACCTGGGACATACTATAACCAGTAATGGAGAATGTATAACTGAAATAAACAAAAGAATAGGTATGGCAAAAAGTAATTCTAATGCCATGAAAAATATACTAACAACAAAACAAATAATACCAGGACTAAAACTAAGAATAGCAAGATGTTACATCTTGTCAATATTCCTGTATGGTGCAGAAACAAGGACATTAGACAAGAAAACATAACAGAAAAATGAAGCCTTTGAAATGTGGATTTATAGAAGAATAGGTAGAATTGGATGGAAAGAAAGGAAAAAAAAAACGATACAGTTTTAAAACAAATAAAAATGAAATGAGAACTACTAAACACAATTCAAACAAGACATATGACATTTTTGGGGCAAGTTAAAAGACACAGCAACCTAATAAAAGTAATATCCGAAGGGAAAATACAAGGTAAAAGAGGCAGAGGCAGACCAAGACTAACATGGACGAGTAACATCAAATGGTTGACAAGTCAACCTATGACAATCTGCACCATCAAAGCAAGAGACAGAGTGGAGTGGCGCTCGATGGTAGCCAACCTTCGATGCGGAGATGGCACTCGATGATGATGATGACTGATGATATTAGTGGTTGAAGTCTTTAATTTCCTCGTTTGTTTTGAATCATCAGTGATTCATTTTTATTCGTCTCCAATATAGACTTTTTTTCCCTCTATAATAATTATATATTTATTATTATCTGTCTCCAGTATAGCAATTTTTCCCTCTATAATAATTATATATTTATTATTATCTGTCTCCAGTATAGCCATTTTTCCCTCTATAATAATTATATATTTATTATAATATTATCTGTCTCCAGTATAAACTTTTTTCCCTCTATAATAATTATATATTTATTATTATCTGTCTCCAGTATAAACTTTTTTCCCTCTATAATAATTATATATTTATTATTATCTGTCTCCAGTATAGACTTTTTTCCCTCTATAATAATTATATATTTATTATTATCTGTCTCCAATATAGACTTTTTTCCCTCTATAATAATTATATATTTATTATTATCTGTCTCCAATATAGACTTTTTTCCCTCTATAATAATTATATTATCTTGGAAGTCACATTGATCGAGAAGGGGATACGAGCAAAGAAATTAGAATCAGACTGGCTAAGGCAGCAATGTCTTTCAGAAGCCTTGAAAAGTTGTGGAAATCAAAACTCATTAGCACAAACACAAAACTTAGGCTATTCAAATCAAATGTACTATCAACCCTTACGTATGCGTGTGAAAGCTGGAAAACAACAAGAGATATAGAAACAAAGTTGAACGCATTCGAAAATAAATGTCTAAGGAAAATACTTGGTATAGAATGGAACGAATTCAAAACAAACGAGGAAATTAGAGAAATCGCCAATCAACCACTAATATCTTCAGTAATAAAGAAAAGACGATGGTCATACGTTGGACATGTGATGAGAAGAGATAATAATCGAATAGCAAAGCAAGCCCTCATATGGGAAACAACAGGAAAAAGAAAAAGAGGAAGACCCAGGGAGACACTGAGAAGAACATTGATGAGAGAGGCAAGAGCAGCAGGAATCGGCTCCCTCAATGAGATAGAACTGCTTGCACAGAACAGAGACAGATGGCGAGATTTGATAAAATATCTTTAAAAGAAAACTGCTAGAACAAAAATTCATATAGGAGAAGGTGTATCTTGGTCTACGCCCTATGGGCCGGTTACGGCTCGAAAGGTCAATAGATAGATAGATAATAATTATATATTTATTATTATCTGTCTCCAATATAGACTTTTTTCCCTCTATAATAATTATATATTTATTATTATCTGTCTCCAATATAGACTTTTTTCCCTCTATAATAATTATATATTTATTATTATCTGTCTCCAATATAGACTTTTTCCCTCTATAATAATTATAGATTTATTATTATCTGTCTCCAGTATAGACATTTTCCCTCTATAATAATTATATATTTATTATTATCTGTCTCCAATATAGACTTTTTTCCCTCTATAATAATTATATATTTATTATTATCTGTCTCCAATATAGACTTTTTTCCCTCTATAATAATTATATATTTATTATTATCTGTCTCCAGTATAAACTTGTTTGTTTCACTGACCTATCATCTCGGAAGTTTCCTTCTTTAATAACATTCAGTTATTATTATTTGTCTCCGGTGACAAAATTACCGGTTTTATTTATTTATTGTTGTGTGTAATTCATATTGTGTAACTCAGGGTTGCAAAAATAGCTGACTTTCCATCTCGATCATGCCCTTCTGTCTATATGTTTTCTACTCTTCATTGGCTCGAGACATTATTTTTTCAAATGGAAATTGTTCTTTTGTGACTAAAATTATTGACCTTCAGATATCTTCTTTTCCCATGGCTCCATTACCTGCTTTACTCACTCAGGAGTGTTCATGGTTTTAGAAATATTGGAACATGTTTGATTTCCTTCATTCCAAAAATTGTGTAATTAACATCCACAATGATTTTTAATCAGTTTCTGTCACAGCTTTAGAAATTGCTGTCTGTTCTATTGATCAAGCCTGACTCTAGGCTAATATTGTTTTGTTTGTGTGTTTGCTCACTTAAGTGACGTGCCAATTCAAGGCAGAGCAGACATTTTTAATTAGATTTCAGCATATTTAGTTCAGCAAAAAGACTGCCATCATTTTTTGTTTTTGTTTTTACAAATTACTTAAAAAAAAAAAATAGAAAACACGTGCACAAGACGCTTGCACTCACTCACAAGGAGAGCAAACGAATTCACTGGTAGACCTATATGAATCTATTACTAGAATACAATGTTCACCGTAACACACTCTAATAATTGAAACACAATGGGTATTGTCACAAAGCTAATATCAATTTAAAAGACATTGCACATACAAAGCTTATACTTACTTGGAATAACCTATTCTCAGAACACTCTTTGACGAATTGAAGCCATAGTTCGGCATTATATCCTAGCAAAGTGGCGTGTATCGTAGACATGCGTTTCTATTGTGCATGAGACCGGTTTCTAAGTGGCGTAAATACCTGGATACTCTGCTCAATCATAAAACTAGTTGCTATATGACGCAGATGTCCGTAGATACCAGTATCACCATTGAAACTGGCTACAGTTGTGACTTAAGTACGCCTCCACTTCCAGGAAAATTTGTTTGCCATGTCACGACACTGGAAGCCGCGACAGCTCAGTGCTTTGTGAACTGGACTACAAAGAACAAGAGCATAGTCCTGCTTCCTGGTTCACCCAGCCTCAGCCTTAAATGGGCACATAATTTTTTTTTTCTGGGAAAGGCATGAACGTAATACCGACCATGGTACCCACAAATCATGTGCCGAAGGTTTTTTTTATGTGACGCCACTGGATATCTACAAGTGTAAAGGTAAAGTACGAGACTTGAACGTCTTAACACGCAAGTTTCACCTATATGCGCTCGGCCGCTTATCCAAAAGTGTTCGGAGACTCCAGGACAACGTCGCTTCAAGCATCGAGACTCACGATGCGAGGCGGCATTCCTCACCTTCCCAGAGTACTTACTACCCTGGCACTTCTTTCTTCCAGCGGCTGGGTCGACCTCATCTACAAGTGTGTAGGCCATAATGTGGTGCAGAAATATCATGATGTCAGTGACCATATCTTACAGGGTTGTGAGGGCATTACAGCTTGTGTTTGTCATATAACGCTATCGCAACCCCGTATAGCTATGGGTTTATTCTTGTCCGCACCTCTCCTTGCTCTTGATCTTTTAATTGTTTTTATTTATGTTGCTATTGCCGGGTTGGATTTAGAGTTTGTGAGACCTTAGGCTAAATTAAACTTTGAGGCACCCCACATTTATTTTTACAAAAATAAAATAAAAATTATAACGTGAATACTATAAAATAACACAGGAATGTAGAATCAGGTTTTACAAAAATAAAATACCACATGTTACATGAATCTAATCTCAGTCTTCACAGAAATAAAACAATGAATTGTAAAACGGATCAAATATTAAAGGTACAATTTCTTTCTTTCTTTCTTCTTTCTTTCTTTCTTTCTTTCTTTCTTTCTTTCTTTCTTTCTTTCTTTCTTTCTTTCTTTCTTTCTTTCTTTCTTTCTTTCTTTCTTTCATTCATTCATTCATCCGCTTCTTGTTCTTCTTCATCATCTTTCTACACTACAACTACTGCTACTACAACCACCACTACCACCACCTTTAATACAACTGCTGCTACAGCAAAAAGCACTACCACCAAAGGTTAGAACCAACGTAAGATTAACACTTACATCTCATTAATGTATCAGGCGTGTGTTCCTATCACCCTCTTACATGGGTCAGTGGTCAACGAAAAATACACCTCATAAAATCAACTAATATTTACTTATTGCTTACTATAGATATACTGCCAATATTTAAAAAGCTGAATTATATATATATAACAGCAGTTTGTTTTCCGTCTTCTTTCTCTGTATTTTCCTTTTTCTTGTTCTTCTTCTCCTTTTTTCTTTATCGTTATTATTTTACTTTTCTTCTTTTTCTCTCTTCTCTTTTTAAACAAATTAATTAAATGTCTTCTTTCTCCTTCTACCTTTTTCGTTCTCACCTTTTTTCCACCTGATCCTTCTGCTCCTCATGATTTTCTCCTTTAACATCTTTCTCCGCCTCATTCTTCTGTTTTTCTCGTTCTTCTCTTTCCTCGCCACTTTCTCCACTCCATTCTTCTCTTTCTTCGCCACTTTCTCCACTCCATTCTTCTCTTTCTTCACCACTTTCTCCACTCCATTCTTCTATTTCTTCACCACTTTCTCCACTCCATTCTTCTATTTCTTCACCACTTTCTCCACACCATTCTTCTCTTTCTTCGCCACTTTCTCCGCTCCATTCTTCTCTTTCTTCACCACTTTCTCCACTCCATTCTTCTATTTCTTCACCACTTTCTCCACTCCATTCTTCTCTTTCTTCACCACTTTCTCCACTCCATTCTTCTATTTCTTCACCACTTTATCCACTCCATTCTTCGCCACTTTCTCCACTCCATTCTTCTCTTTCTTCACAACTTTCTCCACTCCATTCTTCTATTTCTTCACCACTTTCTCCACTCCATTCTTCTATTTCTTCACCACTTTCTCCACTCCTTTCTTCTCTTTCTTCACCACTTTCTCCACTCCATTCTTCTATTTCTTCACCACTTTCTCCACTCCATTCTTCTATTTCTTCTCCACTTTCTCCACTCCATTCTTCTCTTTCTTCACCACTTTCTCCACTCCATTCTTCTCTTTCTTCACCACTTTCTCCACTCCATTCTTCTCTTTCTTCACCACTTTCTCCACTCCATTCTTCTCTTTCTTCACCACTTTCTCCACTCCATTCTTCTCTTTCTTCGCCACTTTCTCCACTCCATTCTTCTCTTTCTTCGCCACTTTCTCCACTCCATTCTTCTATTTCTTCACCACTTTCTCCACTCCGTTCTTCTCTTTCTTCGCCACTTTCTCCACTCCATTCTTCTCTTTCTTCACCACTTTCTCCACTCCATTCTTCTCTTTCTTCACCACTTTCTCCACTCCATTCTTCTATTTCTTCACCACTTTCTCCACTCCATTCTTACCTTTCTTCGCCACTTTCTCCACTCCATTCTTCTCTTTCTTCGCCACTTTCTCCACTCCATTCTTCTCTTTCTTCGACACTTTCTCCACTACATTCTTCTCTTTCTTCGCCACTTTCTCCACTCCATTCTTCACTTTCTTCACCACTTTTTCCACTCCATTCTTCTCTTTCTTCGCCACTTTCTCCACTCCATTCTTCTCTTTCTTCACCACTTTCTCCACTCCATTCTTCTCTTTCTTCACCACTTTCTCCACTCCATTCTTCTCTTTCTTCACCACTTTCTCCACTCCATTCTTATCTTTCTTCGACACTTTCTCCACTCCATTCTTCTCTTTCTTCGCCACTTTCTCCACTCAATTCTTCTCTTTCTTCGCCACTTTCTCCACACCATTCTTCTCTTTCTTCGCCACTTTCTCCACTCCATTCTTCTCTTTCTTAACCACTTTCTCCACTCCATTCTTCTATTTCTTCGCCACTTTCTCCACTCCATTCTTCTCTTTCTTCGCCACTTTCTCCACTCCATTCTTCTCTTTCTTCACCACTTTCTCCACTCCATTCTTCTCTTTCTTCACCACTTTCTCCACTCCATTCTTATCTTTCTTCGACACTTTCTCCACTCCATTCTTCTCTTTCTTCGCCCCTTTCTCCACTCCATTCTTCTCTTTCTTCGCCACTTTCTCCACTCCATTCTTCGCCACTTTCTCCACTCCATTCTTCTCTTTCTTCACCACTTTCTCCACTCCATTCTTCTCTTTCTTCACCACTTTCTCCACTCCATTCTTATCATTCTTCGTCACTTTCTCCACTCCATTCTTCTCTTTCTTCACCACTTTCTCCACTCCATTCTTCTCTTTCTTCACCACTTTCTCCACTCCATTCTTCTCTTTCTTCACCACTTTCTCCACTCCATTCTTCTCTTTCTTCACCACCTTCTCCACTCCATTCTTCTCTTTCTTCACCACTTTCTCCACTCCATTCTTATCTTTCTTCACCACTTTCTCCACTCCATTCTTCTCTTTCTTCGCCACTTTCTCCACTCCATTCTTCTCTTTCTTCGCCACTTTCTCCACTCCATTCTTCTCTTTCTTCGCCTCTTTCTCCACTCCATTCTTCTATTTCTTCACAACTTTATCCACTCCATTCTTCTATTTCTTCACCACTTTCTCCACTCCATTCTTCTATTTCTTCTCCACTTTCTCCACTCCATTCTTACCTTTCTTCGCCACTTTCTCTAATCCATTCTTCTCTTTCTTCGCCACTTTCTCCACTCCATTCTTCTCTTTCTTCACCACTTTCTCCACTCCATTCTTCTCTTTCTTCACCACTTTCTCCACTCCATTCTTATCTTTCTTCGACACTTTCTCCACTCCATTCTTCTCTTTCTTCGCCCCTTTCTCCACTCCATTCTTCTCTTTCTTCGCCACTTTCTCCACTCCATTCTTCGCCACTTTCTCCACTCCATTCTTCTCTTTCTTCACCACTTTCTCCACTCCATTCTTCTCTTTCTTCACCACTTTCTCCACTCCATTCTTATCATTCTTCGTCACTTTCTCCACTCCATTCTTCTCTTTCTTCACCACTTTCTCCACTCCATTCTTATCTTTCTTCGCCACTTTCTCCACTCCATTCTTCTCTTTCTTCGCCACTTTCTCCACTCCATTCTTCTCTTTCTTCGCCACTTTCTCCACTCCATTCTTCACTTTCTTCACCACTTTTTCCACTCCATTCTTCTATTTCTTCGCCACTTTCTCCACTCCATTCTTCTCTTTCTTCGCCACTTTCTCCACTCCATTCTTCTCTTTCTTCATCACTTTCTCCACTCCATTCTTCTCTTTCTTCACCACTTTCTCCACTCCATTCTTCTCTTTCTTCACCACTTTCTCCACTCCATTCTTATCTTTCTTCGACACTTTCTCCACTCCATTCTTCTCTTTCTTCGCCACTTTCTCCACTCCATTCTTCTCTTTCTTCGCCACTTTCTCCACTCCATTCTTCTCTTTCTTCGCCACTTTCTCCACTCCATTCTTCTCTTTCTTCACCACTTTCTCCACTCCATTCTTCTCTTTCTTCACCACTTTCTCCACTCCATTCTTATCATTCTTCGCCACTTTCTCCACTCCATTCTTCTCTTTCTTCACCACTTTCTCCACTCCATTCTTCTCTTTCTTCACCACTTTCTCCACTCCATTCTTCTCTTTCTTCACCACCTTCTCCACTCCATTCTTCTCTTTCTTCACCACTTTCTCCACTCCATTCTTATCTTTCTTCACCACTTTCTCCACTCCATTCTTATCTTTCTTCACCACTTTCTCCACTCCATTCTTATCTTTCTTCGCCACTTTCTCCACTTCATTCTTCTCTTTCTTCACCACCTTCTCCACTCCATTCTTCTATTTTTTCACTACTTTCTCCACTCCATTCTTCTCTTTCTTCACAACTTTCTCCACTCCATTCTTCTCTTTCTTCACCACTTTCTCCACTCCATTCTTCTCTTTCTTCGCCACTTTCTCCACTCCATTCTTCTCTTTCTTCGCCACTTTCTCCACTCCATTCTTCTCTTTCTTCGCCACTTTCTCCACTCCATTCTTCTATTTCTTCACCACTTTCTCCACTCCATTCTTCTATTTCTTCACCACTTTCTCCACTCCATTCTTATCTTTCTTCACCACTTTCTCCACTCCATTCTTCTCTTCTTCACCACTTTCTCCACTCTATTCTTCTCTTCTTCACCATTTTCTCCACTCCATTCTTATCTTTCTTCACCACTTTCTCCACTCATACTTATCTTTCTTCACCACTTTCTCCACTCCATTCTTCTATTTCTTCACCACTTTATCCACTCCATTCTTCTATTTCTTCACCACTTTCTCCACTCCATTCTTCCCTTTCTTCGCCACTTTCTCCACTCCATTCTTATCTTTCTTCGCCACTTTCTCCACTCCATTCTTCTCTTTCTTCACCACTTTCTCCACTCCATTCTTCTCTTTCTTCACCACTTTCTCCACTCCATTCTTCTCTTTCTTCACAACTTTCTCCACTCCATTCTTCTCTTTCTTCGCCACTTTCTCCACTCCATTCTTCTATTTCTTCGCCACTTTCTCCACTCCATTCTTCTCTTTCTTCACCACTTTCTCCACTCCATTCTTCTCTTTCTTCGCCACTTTCTCCACTCCATTCTTCTCTTTCTTCGCCACTTTCTCCACTCCATTCTTCTCTTTCTTCGCCACTTTTTCCACTCCATTCTTCTCTTTCTTCGCCACTTTCTCCACTACATTCTTCTCTTTCTTCGCCACTTTCTCCATTCCATTCTTATCTTTCTTCACCATTTTCTCCACTCCATTCTTCTCTTTCTTCACCACTTTCTCCACTCCATTCTTCTCTTTCTTCACCATTTTCTCCACTCCATTCTTCTCTTTCTTCACCACTTTCTCCACTCCATTCTTCTCTTTCTTCGCCACTTTCTCCACTCCATTCTTATCTTTCTTCGCCACTTTCTCCACTCCATTCTTCTCTTTCTTCACCACTTTCTCCACTCCATTCTTCTCTTTCTTCGCCACTTTCTCCACTCCATTCTTCTCTTTCTTCACCACTTTCTCCACTACATTCTTCTCTTTCTTCACCACTTTCTCCACTCCATTCATCTCTTTCTTCGCCACTTTCTTCGCCACTTTCTCCACTCCATTCTTCTCTTTCTTCGCCACTTTCTCCACTCCATTCTTCTCTTTCTTCACCACTTTTTCCACTCCATCCTTCTCTTTCTTCGCCACTTTCTCCACTCCATTCTTCTCTTTCTTCATCACTTTCTCCACTCCATTCTTCTCTTTCTTCGCCACTTTCTCCACTCCATTCTTCTCTTTCTTCGCCACTTTCTCCACTCCAATATTCTGCTTCTCAAATTCTTTTTTCTTTGTCTAAACATCTGAAGTGTGCATCAAGAAAGCAACGATTATCTTCCGATCTTTGTCTAAACATCTGAAGTGTGCATCAAGAAAACAACATCATCATCTTCTGATGATTAAATTCTCTTAAACATTTCATCCTCGTTATGGTTAGTGGAAAGTCCCGTATCACTGCAAACGAATTAAAATCCATAATTGCTCATGCCAGTGGAATCATCCAAATTAAAACTCACCTCAGTGAAGGGTCCAAAACAAAGAAAGGAAGCTGCAGTCCCCATCTTAGCAGCTACAGCACAAGCAGCTGAACTGTCCTTTGTCAAACGCTATCATCATTTTTCGTAAGCAATCGGAATATCGAAACACGATCCGGATGAGAAACACAGATCACGGTGTGCACAGAGCACTAAACTTAGTAGCTCCAGCAGCAAGTTTGACTTGTAATATGAGGAAACTGCAATAAGGAACACTTATCACACTGAGTATCAATGGTTGCTACCGCCTATCCGCCATATTGACCGGAAGTCCTTATTTGTCGTATTATCTCCCATATTTAGTAACTTTACCGGTGTCGTAATGTTAGAATCCATGACTTTATCTTTGCTGCTGTCATTGATCACTCACTTTATGCGATTTTTGTCTGCTGTATCAAGTCTTAAAATAAGTCAGACATATAATTGAGCTAGGGAAGGTAATGATAGCAAGAAACATTAATTGTCTCTCTTTGCTTTGCTGTGTCTTTTTCTTGTTACCAGACGGCTACGTTTCTACATCGTCGGCCCTCAAAAGAACGTTAAGTGGGCGTAGAAGCGTTGTGTTCTCCTGGTTTACAGACAGTTGCGATGCTTGTTTTTTCATAGAATATCCGCCATCAGTATGACGTTTTTGAGTACCATGTTGCCTTTCCTCTCGGTCTTTACTTGGCCAGACTTGATTGGTTTGTATAAAGTAAAGGTAAATGTAAAGATAAAAGTAAGGTAAAAGTAAAGGTAAAGTAAGTAAAGGTAAAAGTAACGGTAAAAGTAAAGGTAAAAGTAAAGGTAAAGGTAAAGTAAAGTAAAAGTAACGGTAAAAGTAAAAGTAAATGTAAAAGTAAAAGTAAATATAAAAGTAAAGGTAAAAGTAAAGGTAATGTAAAGGTAAAGTAAAGGTAAAGGTAAAGTACGAGACGTAATCTGCGTCTTAGCATGCGAGTTTTCACCTATTTGTGCTCGCCGCCTATCCGAAAATGTTCGGAGACTTCTTGATAGCGTCGCTTCAAGCATCGAAACTCACGATGCGAGGCGGCATTCCTCACCTTCCCAGAGTAATACCCTGGTATACATTTCTGCCAGCGACTGAGTCGACCGAGGGGGTATTTTTCCCCAACCACGAGCACAACTCACACTGTTCCAGCGGGAATCGAACACGGGTTGTCCGAACGTCGGGAGCCTAGTCGATTGGTTTCCCAACTAGGCTACCGAGACCCCCTAGTTTGTGTGCTTCTAGGGCGATCTCAACAAGAGAAGCCGTAGAATCTGTAGTTAGTTCTGGTTTATCGATCCTGCCGCAACCAGTCAGCTATGAGTCGCTACCCTCTTTCAGCCCTGTTGCTGGGAAATACCTACTTTCTTCTTCACAATTAGAAGTCTCAGTCTAGTAGAGGTCAAGTTTAGAGCTTTCAATTCGATTTTCTCAGGAAAAACGTGCTATGCATTTTTATGTTATGTAAGGACAATGTTAGGATTTGGGGGCCTCGGTAGCCTAGTTGGGAAAACCACTCGACTGGGCTACCGACATTCGAACAACCCGTGTTTAATTTCCGCTGGAAGCAGCGTGAATTGTACTCGTGGCAGGAAATAAAAATACCTACGCGGTCGACCCAGCCGCTGGCAGAAATGGGTACCAGGGTAGTAGTACTCTGGGAATATGAGGAATGCCGTCTCGCATTATGAGTTTCGATGTTTAATGCGACATTATTTAGAAGCTCCGAACACTTCTGGATAGGCGGCCGAGCTCATGTGGGTGAAAACTCGCGTGCTAAGACACCGATTCAGATTTTATTTCGGTCCGATAGAAAAAGCTTTTGACCCTACCGGATTACGGATCAGTGTTCTCCCGGTTTAGATCTCTCTCCAGCGGGACATTAGGATGGCAAAAACGGGAAATTTGGATGAAAAAAACGGGACATTGGGATGGCAAAAACAAGGCATTTGGATGGCAAAAAACGGGAAATTTGGATGGAAAAAACGGGACATTGGGATGGCAAAAACGAAACGAACGTGGATTATTCTTTATTTTGTTCATTTAAAAAAATAAGACAGTAGTTATATTTTTTTTTATACTGAAGTTCATTCTCGGATGATGTTCTCGCATAGTTTCTTGAATAAAGGGACACGGTATACAGCTTATATAATTGTCTGTTTAAAAGATATTGAGTTGTCTTCTCTTATACATCGTACACAATTAATGCATTAAAACAAAAATAATTCTAACATGTTTTGACGCGAGGCTTCTCATCTGTTTTGGGAAATGCTAAAACAAAAATTAAATAGTAACAATAACAAATAATAATAGCGCAAAGACTTTTACAAAAGTCAGAAATAAACTGTCATAAAAGATACCAGAGGAGCGCGTGGCCGTGCGGCTAAAACCACTGTTCCGCTGGCTGAAAAGCTGACGTACGGTGTTCGAAGCCCGCGGTAGACAGAAAGGATTTTTTTCTATCGGGGTGAAATAAAAATCCTGAGTCGCACACGTCTTGGCAAGTGCTTGACCAAGCGGCCTTTATCCCTCTGGTAATATCGTTGCCCCCCGACATACATTGCCCCCCGACACACCAGCAATTTTACTATGTGTCGTAAAGATAGTTTTAAAAGATACCAAGAAATTAACAATTCTGTCCAATGAAAGTTGTAGTATTGCATATAATAATCATAGTAATATTAAACTTAATATCAATAATTATAATAAAAATAACAATAAATATTTTAAAAACAAGAATTCAGTTACAAAACTACATATTAATAACGATTGAAAATAATAAATACATCACTGAAATATTTACTACAATCTTAATAACTATGTTTAAATATTAAATATCATTAAATTAATTTAGCACTAATGATAGTCTTAATGAAACTTAAATCTGTAATTAAGAACAAGAGTAGAATTCTATTTTTAACATTCTAATTTAAAACAGTGTTTAACATTACGTAAAGTAGACATTTTCTTATCATCATCAAGTACCATTCCTGCTTGCGTAGATGATCATGTCTCTCCATAACTTTTGATCTCAACAGTTATGTACCATTTCTGTTGTTGACCTGCCAAGCCATTCTCTTAAGCTGTCTGGTATTTTTCTCTTGCTTCCTCAATCACATCCAAATGTTAAGACTGGCTCTACATAAAATTTACGAACTCTTTTTCTTGTTTCCGTCAAATCTGGACTGCACAGTAGCTTCCTACATTTTTGGAAAGTTACTTTTGCCTGAGCCATTCTGCATCTCATCTCTGTTGTACATCTACCATCTGAGGTTAACAGTGTTTCCGGATATTTAAATTCATTTACTTGTTTTAATATTGTTTTACTTGTCTTTATTGTGCATAATGGTGAAGTCTTTTTCTTTGAAATTGTTTTCTTTAAATTGTTTTCTTTAAAATTGTTTTCTTTAAAATTGTTTTCTTTGAAATTGTTTTCTTTGAAATTGTTTTCTTTAAAATTGTTTTCTTTGAAATTGTTTTTTTAAAATTGTTTTCTTTAAAATTGTTTTCTTTGAAATTGTTTTCTTTAAAATTGTTTTCTTTGAAATTGTTTTTCTTAAGACCTTTGAAATACCATTTCCTTATAAATTGACTAAAACAGCTTTCGCACAACAGAAAGTGCAAATTGACTGAATTACATATTTTACCACTATAGTTTATATTAAGTCCAAGGCCCCGGTATCACAGCAAAGGAATGACAATTCATAATTGCTCAAGCGTCCGTGCCAGTGGAATCATCAGAACTAACATCTAATCGAATATCCAAAAAAAGAAAGGCAGCTGCAGTCACCATCGTAGCATACACAGCACACGTCAAAAGACATAAGACATTGTAGCACCGACAGTGAACGCAACTGAACTATCCTTCAGTATACGATATCATCATTCACCGTAAGCAATCTGAATATGGAAACACCATCCGATGAAACACACAGCTCACGGTGTGCACAGAGCACTAATCTCAGTAGCTCCAGCAGAAAACCGGACTTGAAATATGAGGAAACTGCAACAAGGAACCTTTTCAGACATGCCTCAATGGTTCATTGCCGCCTATCAGCCATATTGACCGGAAGTCTATTATATCATTAACAACCTGATAACGTTAACATTCTGGAAAAAGCGGGTCTGCACAAGCACCACTGTACTTGATGAATATTTAATATATTTTTTTCTAATAAAGTGTGAACATATTATAGCTAACATACACATGCAAAGGACAAGAGGTACGGTTCGATCCCAACCGACGGCTTCCGGTCCACCCAGACTTAAATGAGTACCGGATTTTTTCTGGGAAAGTAAAGCGGCACGGCGTAATACCGACCACATTACCCCAAAAATCATGTGCTGAAGGTCTGTAAAATGTATGGTCACTAACACCATATTCCCTATACGCCACTTGGCGTGACGGGGCTCTTTACTTACTTTTTTTTTATACACATGCATTGATTAAAAAAAAAAACCTGTTTCTTGTGTTATAATTTTAGTTATCGGTAAAAAAAAAAGATAACATGATGCAAATAGCAAAATTTGAAAAAAATTAAAGTTTTTGTTTTAATTCATTAAAAAGGACACCATTAGAAAACAGTACGTGTTGGTGTATTTTTGCTGTCAAGGAACTGTAATAAAGTGTTTTTTTTATTTTTTTAAACTTCTGTCTTTCCAAAATCAGTCCACATCCATCTTTAAGGTCTCAAGCTGGGTGGAATCACCCAAAATTTGTGACGTTTCCAGCTTTGCGAGCTGGGGTGACTGCGGGTAAAATGATGCCAGTCATCTACATGGCCACAAAATGGTGATCGTTTTCTGCTTTCTCCTAATGTTAGCAACATGCCTCATTTTTTTCCTTGTAACCTCTTTTCGAACATTCTCATTACTCTTTTTTAGATGTCCGTTGTATTTTCTATTTTATTCTGTTAAATTATATTAACGTTGCCTCTAACGATTTTCTTGTTTGTTGTCCGATTCACTTCCATACGTCAGGTTTGGCTATTAAACAAAACTGAATAACTTTGTATTTTATCCCCATTTTAAATGAATGGTAACTTAAAACCTTTTCATTATTTCAGATGTCACATCTTGGTTTGGGAGCCACGGTAGCCTAGTTGGGACAACCACTCGACTGGACGACCGACGTTCGGACAAACCGTGTTCAATTCCCGCTGGAAGCAGTGTGTGTTGTACTCGTGGTTGGGAAAAAAATACCCCCGCAGTCTACCCAGCCGCTGGCAGAAATGGGTACAGGGTAGTAGTACTCTGGGAAGGTGAGGAATGCCACCTCGCATCGTGAGTTTCGATGCTTGAAGTGACACTATCCAGAAGTCTCCGAACAACTTCTGGATAGGCGGCGAGAACATGCGGGTTAAAATGGCCGTGCTAAGACGCCGATTTAAGTCTCGTACTTGACCTTTACTGACCTCTTGGTTTACGGAGAACTTAAAGGTCGAGAGTTCATTCCACCCATTGACCGTTTTCTAGGATTATCTTCATCATCATTGAGTGCCGTCTCCGCATCGAAGGTTGGCTAATATGGAACGCCATTCTGTTCTGTCTCTTGCTTTGATAGGTTGTCATAAGCTGATTTGTCCATCTTTTGGTAATACTCGTCCATGTTATTCTTGGTCTGCCTCGTTTACCTTGTATTTTCCCTTCAAAAATTACTTTTAGTAGGCTGTTGCTTTTTTTAGCATGCCCCAAAAATCTCATTTGCCTTCTTTGAATTGTGTTTAGCAGTTTTCTTTCATTTTAGTTGTTTTAAAACTTTATAGTTTGTTTTCTTTTTTTTTTCCATCCAATTCTTCCTATTCTTCCAGAAATCCACAAATCAAAGGCTTACATTTTCTGTTTTGTTTTCTTGTCTAATGTTCATAAAAATTACTTTTGGTATTCCTATTCTTTTGTTTATTCCAGTTTTACATTTTCTATCACTTGTTATAGTATGTCCAAGGTAGTTGTAGCTCTGAACTGTCTCCAGATCTATTCCTTCTGCTTTGATATCCACTTGTGAGTTTTGAGTATTATCTTTGTTTTATGATCTTAGTTTTAAGTCTTTTTGATATTCATATCTGATCCATATTTTTTCTTGGTTGTTATATTTATTTCATTAAGTAATTTTTGTAGATCTTTAGGATTTTCTTCTTCTAGTAATACAGTATCATCGGGAGCCGCGATAGCTCAGGGGTTAATGAACTGGACTACAAAGGACAAGGGGTAGGGTTCGATCCCAACCGACGGCTTCCGGGTTCACCCAGCCTTAAATGGGTACCGGATTTTTTTTCTGGGAAAGTAAAGCAGCACGGGCGTAATACCGACCACATTACCCCAAAATCATGTGCTGAAGGTCTGTAAAATATAGGGTCACTAACACCATATTTCCCTATACGCCATTTGGCGTGACATGGGTACTTTACTTTTTTTTTTTTTTTAATACAGTATCATCAACATATCTTAGGTTAATAATTATCTTTCCATTAATACTTAGGCCTGACATCATTGTGATGTTTTTTAAAGATTTGCTCTGTGTGTAGATTGAGCAAGCTTCGTGATAAGATGCATCCATGTCTTGGATCACCCACGCTTATATGGATGAAAGAACTCAGCCTGGCGTAGTGCTGCCAACATTACTAAAGATCTTTCGACGGTAAAGAAATGCACTGTCCCTAATACCGTATTTGATTAAAGCTGTGCCATTTAAACGTATATTCTTAAATGTCATACACTTCTGTCTCGTTTAATAATAAAGAACATAATCCTCATCATCATCAAGTACCGGGCCTGCTGGCGTAGGTGACCATGTCTCTGCTCAACTTTCGATCACGACAGTTATTTATCATTTCTATTGTTGACCTTCTGCCAAGTCATTCTCTAAATCTGTCTGATATATTTTTTCTCTGCTTTCCTCTATCTCTTCGTTCCTCAATTTTCCAGTTGTTACAATATATTCCAGTTGTTCTCTTCTCATTACATGGCCAAACAAGTATGATGGTTTCTTCCTAATATTGGAAATTAGCTCTCTTTTTGCTTTGGCCTCTTTCAGAACGTTTTAATTACTCTTCTTAGCTGTCCATGTTTTTCTCAGCATTCTTCTGTAAAACCACATTTCTACAGACTCCAGTTATTTTCATGTCTGTTGTCCTATGTCCATGATTCACATCCATATGTTAAGACTGGCTCTACATAACATTTAAGAACTCTTTTTCTTGTTTCTATTGTCAAAAATGGATTGCATAGTAATAAAAAACACTAACATTTAAAAGGGGGTTATTTTAATGAAGATATAGGAAAAAAAAACATATGTGTATCAACTTACTAACTGCTCTATAAAGATACAAATTCTCTTCGAAAAAGTTGATGTTCTTACCTTCCCTAGTCAAACCATGGATCTTTGGTTCTAAAGGAGAATTTATACAAATTTAAGAAGCTATATTAAACGATGATTAATAAGAGTAACTTCAATAAATTTCTAGAAATACATATACTTGAATTCCTTGATCGTATTGAACTTCAGACAATACTACTCACATATTCGTGTTTCATGATAATAGACTCCAGAATATCACCAATGAACACAAACGTGGGACCAAAGGTTATGTACATTGTTGTGTAAATATATATTTTTGTATATATATATACAGATTGTATATTGCTAATACAATGTTGTATTAATAATATCGATTAAAACATCCACATAACTTTGAACTAAAAAACATACACACTATTATATTCAACAAAGTGACCCACTAAGCTAAATAAATACACACTGTTATCATAAATGGTACGATCTAGGTTTACTTTCTCATCAAACCCATTGAAGATATTACTATTTTTCTATAAATACGAGCTGGGAAACCCCCATTCAAACATTGGGTGCATAATGTAAGTAGCCTCACACGATTGGTCAATATTTGCGTATAAATAGACTTGTACACGTCACTCGTGATGTAACTTAAGATTTCCTAGAAATGGCACATTGCTCAGTTTCCAAAATCCTAGCGTATGTACAGGATATTTTGAAAAAACACGCTTTTATGTGGTAAATATGTTGATTATGTCACGTACGCATATTCAATTTATGTCCACTCAGTCCCCAAGTCACCCCTATTACGTCCCCTGCACTTATTTAACTCGATTTATCGATATACTTTCAGATTTTTTGTTCATTAATATTACTTACGCAAGTGGAAAGCATTTTCTTCTCCAGAAATGTTTTCTATGCCACCAAACAAGTGGAACAAGAATATGTGGGCGAAGTGTCCTGTCCTAGAAACGAACTTGTACACTCAAGGATTGAACTATTTTTTGTTTAAAAGAAAAGCATGAAGGAATTCATGTTAAATATGCGTGAATAGTGTGTGTGGGTGTGTATGTGTGTAGTTCACAAAAATTATAGAGAAATATGGTTGGTTGGTTGCGTTCGCCCCACGACTAAAGTATTCTAGAGTAGTATCGTGGTAGACTAGAAATTCCTCTCCATCATCCGCCCTCACAAGGACGTAGTGGACGTGTCTGCGTTGTGTTGTGGTTTGCAGTATAACTATTATATTTGCGCCTTTCGGCCCATCACATCTGACTTCAGCACGACATTTTTGAGTACCGACTTGTCTTCCCTCTTCGATCCCTGCACGCTTGGCCAGACTAGACAGGTTAGTCTGTTACTGGAGGCACCACAGAGAGGTGGAGCAGGGTCTGAATGGTTTTGGTTCACCGAATCCTGGGCGCATGCCATCAGCTGTGGGTCGCTGACAACTTCCAGCTCCGGTGCTGGGAGGCGCGCCTTCGCCTCCATAGAGATATCAAACAAATATATAAGAGACTGAATAGGTGCCACTAAATCATGGCGTTTTATTTTGTAAATTATCTGTCTCATGTTATCAGCAATATTTAAAATAATAATAATTACAATTAAACAATAGTAATTGGTGCATTAAAATAATGATAAAAGTAATCGACATATTTTTTTCTAATAAAATGTTATCAGTGAATTAAAATGTTGATCATCATCATCATCATCATCATCTGTTATTATTCTTTTTCTTCATCACTATCAATTTCTTTATATTTACTCATCATCCTCGTATTATATTGTACTCGTCTCTATCATTATCTTCTATCTACTTCTTCAGCGATGAACTTTTGCTATACATCTTGACTTAAAAGGAATATCAACTGAATAGTACATATGAGGGAGCCGCGATAGCTCAGTGGTTAGTGGACTGTACTACAAAGGACAAGGGGTAGGGTTCGATCCCAACCGACGGTTTCCGGGTTCACCCAGCCTTAAATGGATACCGGATTATTTGGGAAAGTAAAGCAGCACGGGCGTAATACCGACCACATTACCCCAAAAATCATGTGCGGAAGGTCTGTTAAAATATAGGGTCACTAACACCATATTTCCCTATACGCCACTTGGCGTGACGTGAGTACTTTACTTTTTTTTAAACTAGTACATATGAGATGTCTTTGGTTCTCATAGTGCGTCGTGCAAGCTTGCTGATGTGTACTTGGGAAGAACGGAGAGAAAGATATAGAAGCAACGGAGTTCGTGCCCGTGAGTCAAGGTTCTCCTTTGGGGTTTTCATTATTCATAGTCAAGGTTAGAACACCTATATATGTGGAGAAATGAAACATAATATATAGACAAATATATAGAACATCATCATCATCAAGTACCTGGCCTTCTAGCGTAGGTGATCATGTCTCTCCACAATTTCGATCTCGACAGTTATTTATCATTCTGTTGTTGACCTTCTGCCAAGCATTCTCTTAAGCTGTCTGATATCTTTTCTCTTTGCTTCCCTCTATCTCTTCTTCCCTCAATGTTCCCAGTTGTTGCAATATATATTCCAGTTGTTCTTTTCTCATTACATGGCCAAAAAAATGATGATTGTTTCTTGCTAATATTGGAAATTAGCTCTCTTTTTGCTTTGATCTCTTTCAGAACATTGTCATTACTCTTCTTAGCTGTCCATGGTATCTCACATTCTTCTGTAAAATCACATTTCTACAGACTCGGTGTATAGAAACAATATATAGAAAAAAAAAACGGTGTGGTTAAAGCGTTACGTAATAAGTGGACTACACGATTTGAACAACGTTTCGGCTCAATATGCCTTCAGCAGGAACAACATACAACACACACAAAGATATAAATATATAGAAAGCTAAACCATACTGAGAAGAGCAATGTTGTCCACACCCAACTCCCTGGAAGAAAAAACTATATGGGGCAATCGAATCACTTAAACAGACAGCTGACTTCATGAGAGAGTCTGGAATCTTACTCTGATTGAGTCTTGATCACAGAGAGAGAGAGAAAACCATACTGTTTTTTTTTCTTTTTTTTTTCCCTCTATATTAAAAACATTTCTCTTACAATTAGCCTTACTGCAGCTTCCAATTTGTATGCATTTCTTTGCCTTGACCCTACCTATTTATTTGCTCAGGAGACCGCGATAGCTGAGTGGTTAGTGAACTGGACTACAAAGGACAAGAGATAGGGTTCGATCCAAACCGACGGCTTCCGCTCACCCAGCCTTTAATGGGTACGGATTTTGTCCAGGAAATTAAAGCGGCACGGGCGTAATACCGACCACATTACCCAAAAATCATGCGCCGAAGGTCTAAAATTTATGATCACTAACACCATATTCCCTATACGCCACTTGGCGTGACGGGGGTACTTTACTTTATATATGTGCTCAGAGTGCAATGATGGCCCTAACATAACATAACTGTTATGCAATCCCTACTTCTACTTCTTCTTTTCTTTCCTTCCTCATCTGTCTTTCAACGTCGAGGGGATATATAATTGCGGTCTTTTGCTCTTCTGTTCGACTCTGCTGCTGTTATGTTTCCTAGTGCTTCTAATATTCCATCGACCCATCTTTTTCGTGGTCGAATCTTGGGTCTGGTGTTTCTCACAACGTTTGTTGAAGGCTCGTTGTGTTGTGTTTTGTTCTTTCTGCCTTGCCACGTGGCCAAACCATTTTATCTATTGTTTCCTCATATATTCTATGGCGGAGGCTATTCCTAGCTTATTTCTCAGTTCTTCATTTCTGATCTTATCTCTCAGACTGTTTCCTGTCATTCGTCTAACACATTTCATCTCTGTAGAGGTTATTTTTTCTTATTGTTCTGCATCTAGGGTCCAGGTCTGGCATTGGTAGCACAACGTTGGGATGAAGATTGTTTTGTATAGTGCTCGTTTTGCCCCCAATGTTATTTCCTTGTTGGACAATAGTGGTGATAACTGTCCGATGATTTGACAAGCTTTGTTGCATCTTGATTCTATCTCTGCTGTTTGGGAATTATCGTTTGTCATTAGACTTCCTAGGTATTTGAATTCCTCTACTTGTTTTAGTTGTCTGCCTTCTATAGTTATGTTGTTGTTCTGTTTATTTTGGCGACATTCATGACTTCTATTTTGTTGATGTTGATTTTCATGTTGTATTGTGTGCCTGAGATGTTGACTTTGTTTAAGTGTTCTTGTAGGTCTTCTATTGTTTCATGTATTAGTGCCTGATCGTCTGCAAATAGAGCTCGTTGATCTCCTCTGTCTCTGATGGGTGGCTAGCTTGCATATATAGTCCATGTATGTAATAACAGTAGGGAGGATAGTACGCACCCCTATCTTAACCTGATCTAACTTCGAAGTGGTCTGTGTAGCCTGCTGCTGTTCTGACCCTGCAGCTGCTGTTGATGTAGAGACTTGTAATAATGTGGTTAGATTTTGGTTTACTCCGTATGTTGTTAGTATCTCCCACAGCTGTTCTCTGTTTACTCTGTCGAATGCTTTTTCTGGTCAATGAAGGCTATGTATAAGTCTATTTCTACTAACTTAAATAATAAATCACTACATCTATAATCTTTTGTGAAACTATACATTTAAAAGCAATACCAGCTTAGCAGACTAAACTACGCTTGTTTCTCGTGTTAAAATAAGCAAAATACACATTAATTTTAACACATCTCATTTTTATCTTGTTAATCGGTCTTAATGTTGATAATCCACAGATTATCTCACAAAGAAAGGTGTGCGTGTGAACTATAAGCTCGCAATTACAAGCATTTTGGAAGCCAGATTATCAAGCATAAATGGGCCTAAGCTGGTAATTGTATACATTATTAAAGCCAGATATTTAATTATTAATGAGTTTGCAATCAGAAAGGATGATAAAAGGATTTTCTGAAACGTGGGTTTGAAAATTATTACACAACGACAGGCAAGACACGAGGAGCTAGAATTGCTGGTTCAGGGCCAGGGGGAAAAGGGGGGAAAGTTAAGAAGGTTTGTGTGGGGTGCGTTTCAAAAGTTGTGCAGTCAAATTTTACCTTGAAAACCCTTCTACACATCGCCTTGAATTTTTGCATTCGGTTTTCGATTTTTCATGACGTGATTTTACAATGTGCAATTGCACACGTACATGGGTTTTCTGTTGAGAAACAAAGCTCCGCTTGAAAAGGACAATAGTGTGTGTGGGTGTGTGTATATGTGTGTGTGTGTGTGAGAGAGAGGAGAGAGAATGTGTGTGTTATGACGAGCTGAAGTATTGAAGTACAATCACTTTGGGAGGAGGGGTGGGCTAAGGGTAGGGATAAAATGTTGAACAATGAGCAGAGAGAGTACAGGGTTCAAATTCCGGGAACATGAGTTGGAATTTTGTTTCTTGGAATGCATGTTCAAATTCCGGCAACATGAGTTGGAATTTTGTTTCTTGGAATGCATGTTCACTTTTCCGGCAACATGAGTTGGAATTTTGTTTCTTAAAATGCATGTTCAAATTCCGGCAACATGAGTTGGAATTTTGTTTCTTGGAATGCATGTTCAAATTCCGGCAACATGAGTTGGAATTTTGTTTCTTAAAATGCATGTTCAAATTCCGGCAACATGAGTTGGAATTTTGTTTCTTGGAATGCATGTTCAAATTCCGGCAACATGAGTTGGAATTTTGTTTCTTAAAATGCATGTTCAAATTCCGGCAACATGAGTTGGAATTTTGTTTCTTAAAATGCATGTTCAAATTCCGGCAACATGAGTTGGAATTTTGTTTCTTGGAATGCATGTTCAAATTCCGGCAACATGAGTTGGAATTTTGTTTCTTGGAATGCATGTTTTCCCCCCGTAGCTTTATTCTCTCCCAATACTGAAATCCTCTATCTAACCAAGTAGGAGACGGCACTCAATGATGAACCAAGTAGGAGACGGCACTCAATGATGAACCAAGTAGGAGACGGCACTCAATGATGAACCAAGTAGGAGACGGCACTCAATGATGAACCAAGTAGGAGACGGCACTCAATGATGAACCAAGTAGGAGACGGCACTCAATGATGAACCAAGTAGGAGACGGCACTCAATGATGAACCAAGTAGGAGACGGCACTCAATGATGAACCAAGTAGGAGACGGCACTCAATGATGAAACCAAGTAGGAGACGGCACTCAATGATGAACCAAGTAGGAGACGGCACTCAATGATGAACCAAGTAGGAGACGGCACTCAATGATGAACCAAGTAGGAGACGGCACTCAATGATGAACCAAGTAGGAGACGGCACTCAATGATGAACCAAGTAGGATAATGTAATGTAAGTAAATGTGCCTCCACGCTTTTGCTAGGCTTATGGGAATTATGGTATTAAGGACATATTTTTCTATGACCACGGCACATTTTTTTGGGTGATATGGCCGGTATCACGCCAGATCGCCTTTAAAACAAAGTAGGATAACGGGAAAAACTATTAGGAGTTCCTGTGCACACCCTGCACATATTAAAAAAACCCATAGCAGTTAAAGTTGAAAAGAGTAGGCCACTATAGTCGCTGTTCGGGCAAAAACGTTCCATAATGAGATAAATTACCTTTATCGAAGACTTCACCAGCAGGTAAGGTGCAGGTATCGCAGTTTGCTTTAAACTAGCAACAGCGCGCATCCATTCAGATTAGCTGTTGAAACGTTAAGAATAAGAAGAGGAAGCAGTTACATTAGTCTGAGCTCACAGAAAGACGATAAATTAAATGTTGTCGAAATAAAACACGGCTACAAGTAAACAACATTCCAATACAAGTGCTAGCCTCCAGATTCAAGAACAGAAAGACTACTAGAGAGGTGCGCTATTGAGGTATATGACGCTACTCAAAGTATCATATGTGGGGTGATCCTAAAGTCTGTGAAGAACAACTCATGTGTCCTCGACACTGAAATTGAAAGAGGACACATAGCAAGTTAAGATGGTCTGCTACACATTGTACAGAAAGGCGTAAGTGGGCGTAGACCAAGGTGAGATGGTCAACTACATACAGTACAGAAAGACAAAAGTGGCGTAGAAAAAGTAAAGATGGTGTACTAACCGTTGTACAGAAAGACAAAAGTGGGCGTAGAAAAAGTAAAGATGGTTTACTAACCGTTGTACAGAAAGACAAAAGTGGGGGTAGAAAAAAATAAAGATTGTTTACTAACCGTTGTACAGAAAGACAAAAACTAGATACATCTGCCACGCAACACGATCAACAAGCCTAGTTAACATACTTCGTTCGGGCACAACCAGAGATCAGAGAAAGCTATACAGCTTAAAAAAAAAATTAAATACAACATAAAGAAATTGGCAGTTTTTACTCTGGACTCACAAAGATCTACGTCAGACAGAGAAGGATGAAAGTGAATAGTAAACATCAATACTTCCCAAACGAAAAGAAAGGTTAATGGTCACGGGCAATGTTTTACACGTTTTTATTGCCTCCGAGGTAAACTTGTGTCCCGGTGGAGGTTTACATCATGCTCTAGTTAACTTACAGCTGTCAAGGTTTTTTTTTTTAGATGCTCATGCACCGATCTCTCGTTACTAAACGCCGTGCCGAGGAATGTGGGTTTAATCCTAGCACTGTCTGTTTATTGTTTTCTGTATTTTTCGATGTTGTCTGTGGATTTTTCCGAGTGCGGTAAATATATTATTACCCCTAATGTGTTTAGTTTGCTTCTTTAGATGCTGAACTTGAACACGAGACTTACTTCAAGTCCACATCCAAGTGGATTAGAATGTTATCTCACTACTCCGATATGTGGGAGCCTCGATAGCTCAGTGGTTAGTGAACTGGACTACAAAGGACAAAAGGTAAGGTTCGATCCTGATCGACGGCTTCCGGGTTCACCCAGCCTTAAATAGATATCGGATTTTTTCTGGGAAAGTAAAGTAATACCGACCACATTACCCCAAAAATCACGTGCCGAAGGTCTGTAAAAATTAGGATCACTAACACCATAAGTAATGTAAACTACGAGACATGAATCGGTGTCTTAGTGCGCGAGTTTTCACCCATATGTGCTAGACCGCCTATCCAAAACGTGTTCGAAGACTTCTGGATAGTGTCGCTTCAAGCAAGGAAACTCACGATGCGAGGCAGCATTCTTCACCTTCTCAAAGTACTACCCTGGTGCCCATTTCTGCCAGAGGCTGGGCCGACGTGGGGGTATTTTTGTTTCTAACCACGAGTACAACTAACACGCTTCCAACGGGAATCGAACACGGGTTGTTCGAACGTCGGTAGGCCAGTCGGGTAAACTTATACACGCCACTTGGTATGACGGGACTCTGTACTTTACTTTACTTTACTTTACTTTACTTTACTTTACTTTACTTTATTTACCCTGATATGTAAACACATATTAATGGCATTATTAAGGCATTAATGTATCACACTCATACCCATAGTTTCCCCGTGGCTGTCCCTCCCCTACTACATATCTCTGTTGCTCACGTTTGATCACACCAGTATATACACATGCAATGCTATTTACATTTCTCTTCTACTAGACCACACAACAATTACACACTATTACAAACTTACCCACACTGCGACATCTAATCTTTCCTTTCTCTTGGGTAGCCTGTTTTCTTCTGGTATGTTATTTGCACTTTGTTTATGCACAAATAAAGGACTCAGCCTTAATAGCAAAAAGACAGAGGCAATGGTAACAACAAAGAAAAAGATATCACTTCAGTGCAAAATAAAGACTAGTGGAACAATATTAAAACAGGTAAATGAATTTAAATATTTGGGAAATATGTTAACTTCAGACGGAAGATGTACAAAAGAGATGAGATGCAGAATGGCTCAGGCAAAAGCAGCTTTCCAAAAAATGAGGAAAATACTATGGAATCCGTTTTTGACAATAGAAACAAGAAAAAGAGTTCTTAAATGTTACGTAGAGCCAGTCTTAACATATGGATGCGAGTCATGGACAATAGGACAACAGACAAGAAAATCACTGGAGTCTGTAGAAATGTGGTTTTACAGAAGAATATTGAGAATACCATGGACAGCTAGGAAGAGTAATGAAGAGGTTCTGAGAGAGGTCAAAGCAAAAAGAGAGCTAATTTCCAATATTAGGAAGAAACAATCATCATTTTTTGGCCATGTAATGAGAAGAGAACAACTTGAATATATTGTAACAACTGGAAAAATATTGAGGGACGAAGAGACAGAGGGAAGCAAAGAGAAAAAATAACAGACATCTGAAGAGAATGGCTTGGCAGAAGGTCAACAACAGAAATGATAATTACCTGCCGAGATCGAAAGTTATGGAGAGACATGTCACCTATGCCAGGAGGCCGGTACTTGATGATGATGATGATATGCACACGGACCTGTGTGGGGGAACTTCTGATTACTCGTGCTGTGTGAGCGCATCTTCACTTTAGTGCCTTTCTTTATTTGGATCCTTCAATGCGATGAGGTGTTAATTCGGATGATTCCACTGACACGGACGGTTCAGGAAGTATAGATTTTAATTCGTTTTTAGTGATACCGGCCTTCGTCTAACTATAACAAGAACAGAACTAAATACGGCAAGCGTCACCACAAGCTTTACGAGAACTACTAGATCATATGGCTAATCACTGAGTTATTGAGTTATTAGCGAGTCATCATCATTGCACTCCGAACACGCCCAAAGGTGCGCAGATCCCCTCCTTATCAAGTCTCGCAGTGTCCAGTCAATACAAAGTTGGACCGATGCGGTATTAGAGACACAAGGAAACATATCAAAAGAGACGAACGGAAGAACTCAGACTCTATCTACCCCCGATGTTGAAATGGTAGAAAAGAAATTAAAGATGCCGAAGAATATCATAGTCAAGGAACATTTTCACATTTCACTTTACTGTTATCAACGAAACGAGGTACTATACATACACATTCTCATGACTAACACGAGTGCACATGCTCGTTGCTGTGATGGTAGGGCAAATAGAAACAAGTGTCGGACATACCAAAGAGAATGCTTCGGTAAAGCCCTGACATGTTTGAGACCTGTTACGGTCGTATCAAAATGTGAACAAAAGATCACAATAAAAAGTTAAAGTTATGTTTAACACCTTTACAGAGATTGATCAGTAGATGGCTTATATACTTGACATTCCAACATTCAATAGGTACCGAGGAAACACAATTTAGACATTAAAAAAAAAATACAGGTACAACCAAATTCTAGGAAGCTTCTCAAAGCAATAAATATGAAATGTCTTTCATGTTAAAGAATTTTAAAAAGACTCATCATGAAATCGATTCTATTTGTAAAGCTCGTTGAATACAAAACTAAGTTTAAGAATCAATATTGATTCAAAAAGTAATCTCTTATTCGTTTTAGATTATGAATAGTTTGATTAAGGTAATACTTTATTACTGCAATACTTAGGTTGTATTCACTTTACTCTAAGCCATAATTACAAAATATGACACGACATTATGATGTGAAATGACAAATCTACTTGTATGATAATATAGACAGATCTCATTCCGCACAACACCAAACACTGCCGCAACATTTGTTGTTTCTTCGATGTAATTTTAAAATTCAGTTAAATGTAGCGGATTGTAGGAATTAGGTAGGAGTAGAGAGGAGGAAAGGGAGCCGCGATAGCTCAGTGGTTAGTGAACTGGACTACAAAGGATAAGAGGTAGGGTTCGATCCCAACCGACGGCTTCTGGGTTCACCCAGCCTTAAATGGGTACCGGATTTTTTTCTGGAAAGTAAAGCGACACGGACGTAATACCGACCGCATTATCCCAAAAATCATGTGCCGAAGGTCTGTAAAATTTATGGTCACTAACACCATATTCCCTATACGCCACTTGGCGTGACTGGGGTACTTTACTTTCCTTTTTTTTTTTAGAGAGGAGGAAATAGCAAAGCAAAAATGTGTAATGGAAAGAAGATGGTGGAGAGAATTCCTCTGCATTCTCCTTTCAACCACACACTATCCACCCCTAAATTCATTAAAAGCCCGTAAAATCATTCATAAGCTATCAAATAATCTTCCCATTAGTCAGCTTTGGTTCGCCCCACCATTTACCACACCGCACCCCGTCCGTCCACTCCCTCATCCACCTTCAAACAATAGAAATGTCTACCTATTGTATATCTACATACTACGACATCCACTGGATAACATCACCACATGTTAATTTCATAGCTACACGGTACTATAGCTACATGATACCTTCAGCTTATGTTCAGTTCATGAACTATTTTAACGTACTATACTACTACAGTTTTACATATACAGCTACTTTTGTGCTTTTACTGTTACGTTGTACGACGTTTTACTTTTTTCGTCTTCCATTTTTCTTTATTTTTTACACTCTGTAAGCTATTTTTAACTTTCACACACTTTTACAATCTCTCTCTCCTTCTCTCTCTCTCCATCTCTTTCAGTGTTTATCTTTCGTTGCACCTCATTTTTTTTCTATTGTGCTCGTTTAAACCTCGCTATCACTTCACACCAACATCCTAAAATACACACTATTCTTCCTTCCTGTTGTGTTATTTTAGAATGATTGCATAGGCAGACGGCATTAGCTAAAGTAAACACAGGAAGAAATCACAGAAATCACGCAGTCAATAATTGGGCAAGGGGGAACAATCATGCGAACTTCAGTTCATGTCGAGTTCATGTCGAGTTCACATCGAGTTCACTGACTGACTGACTGACTGACTGACTGACTGACTGACTGACTGACTCACTCACTCACTCACTCACTCACTCACTCACTCACTCACTCACTCACTCACTCACTCACTCACTCACTCACTCACTCACTCACTTGTTCACTCACTCACTTGTTAATTCACTCAATAACTCACTCACTCACTCACTCACTCAGTCACTCACTCACCTACTTGTTAATTTACTCACTCACTCACTCACTCACTCACTCACTCACTCACTCACTCACTCACTCACTCACTCACTCACTATTTCACTTTTTTATTTACTCACTCACTCAATTGTTCAGTCACTCACTCACATGTTCACTCACTTGTTCAGTCACTCACTCATTCACTTGTTAATTTACTCACTCACTAACTCACTACTCACTCACTTACTCACTCACTCACTCACTCACTCACTCACTCACTCACTCACCCACACACTTTTTTATTTACTCACTCACTCATCTGTTCAGTCAGTCTCTCACATGTTCACTCACTTGTTCAGTCACTCACTTATTCACTTGTTAATTCACTCACTCACTCACTCACTTCACTCACTCACTCACTCACTCACTCACTCACTCACTCACTCACTCATTTGTTTATTCACTCAATCTTTCACTTGTTAATTCACTCAATAACTCACTCACCCACCCACTCACACGTTCAGTCACTCACTCACCTACTTGTTAATTCACTCACTCACTCACTCACTCACTCACTCAAGATGATGTAAAGTAAAAAGTAAAGGTTCCCTCCACACCTTGCTAGGTGCATGGGGTAGATGGTGTTAGTGATCATATTTTTCTATGACCATGGCAGATTTTTGGGTGATGTGGTCGGTATCACGCCAGGCCGCCTTTACTTCCCAGAAAAATCTCTGCTACCATTTTAGAGGCTGGGTGAACACGAATCCTTGTCAGTCAGAAAAAAAGAATCCACCACTGCTGGAGATAAAACCCGGATCTTTCTGGTCAGGAAGTAAGCACACTAACCACTCAGCTACTGAGTGTTCGTGTGACGTCATCATGTGCCATACCGGTTGGCGTAGGCGATCGTGTCCTTCCACAATCTTCTATCTACAGTGCATCGTATCAGTTCTGTTGTTGACTGTTTTCCATGTCAGGACATAAAGCTATCTAGTATCTTCTCTCTTTGTAGTCCGCGATCTCTCTTTCCTTTTATTTTGCCAGTTGTAACCGGTATTCCGACTTTCCTCTTCTCATGATGTGCCCAAAAAATGCTGATTGTTTCTTTCTGATGTTTTTTTAGAAGCTCCCTTTTTGTGTTGGCCTCTTTGAGAACTTCATCATTAGTCTTTTTAGCTGTCCAGGGAACTATCAACATTCTTCAGAGAAATTTCATCTCTGTGGCCACTAATCGTCTTTTCCTTTGTTTGTCCACTGTCCATGATTCTCTTCCATAATTCAGAATTGGATCTATATAGAACCGATAAACTCTCTTTCTCATATCTATTGACATAGACTTGTTGCAAATATAAATGCACCAGATCTTATTCATTTACAAGGCACTACACATTTTATAATAATAAATAATTGTTATTACCAGTGTTATTTTTGTTACGAATAATGACAGCTAATTTGAATAATTAATATAATAATAGATCGATGATTTTCAATGATAAGAAAATATGGATTGCTTAAATATTAAAAACAATATGAGACAAAATAGCAAGAAAAGCCAACAGAAGAGCAAAAGACCGCAAACTTTATCGACCCTCGACGCTGAAAGGCAAATGCGGAAGGAAATAATAATAATAATAATAATAATAATAATAATAATAATATAATAATAATAATAATAATAATAATGATAATATAATACTAATAAGATAGCAATATTATTTCAAAATGTTTATACAATTATACACGTAATTTAATTGTTTCTTATATCTTATTGTTTTTTACATCGTCATCATTGGGTGCTGTCTCCGCATTGAAGGTTGGCTACCATAGAACGCCATTCCACTCTGTCTCTTGCTTTGATAGTGCAGATTTTCATATGTTGACTTGTCCATCTTTTGATGCTGCTCGTCCATGTTAGTCTTGGTCTGCTTCTGCCTCTTTTACCCTGTATTTTCCCTTCCAATATGACTTTTATTAGGCTCTTGTGTCTTTTAACATGCCCCCAAAATTTAATTTGTCTTGTTCTAATTGTGTTTAGTAGTTCTCTTTTCATTTTTAGTTGTTTTTAAACCTTCATCGTTTGTTTTTCTTTTCTTTTCATCCAATTCAACCTATTCTTCTATAAATCCACATTTCATTGGGTTAAATTTTCATGTTCTGTTTTTACAGAATATGTATATACAATTTTATATGTTGTATATTATAAATGCATTTTCTAGTGTTCATTTTCGCAATGTGCGCACTAAAAATGTTGCTTATTTGTGGTTAGCTTGTGCATAGTTCATTGATTGCAGTTTGAATAATTTGCGAAAACTACATTTAAAAAAAATCTGTATAATATGTATTTTTATTTCGTTCCTTCATACATTGTTTTTATCAGGTTAATAAACTTTATGGGGATTCCGTAATGACTCAGCAACTTTCAAAGCATTCTTCTGTCTAAACTATCAAATGCCTTTCCGTAATCTATGAATCCAATATAAAGTGGGGATTTTAGTTCTAAACTTTGTTCAACTATTATACGTAGAGTAGTTATTTGATCAGCACATGATCTGTTCTTCCTAAAAACCTGCTTGTTCATCTCTCAAATGTTTCTCTATAGCCTCTTTTAGTCTCTCCAGAATGATTCTGCTTAATATTTTTCCTGGCACTGACAGTAGCATAATTCCCCTATAATTTGTGCACTCCTGTAAACTTCCTTTCTTTGGTAGTTTGATCATATAACCTTCTTTCCAGCCTTTAGGTATTTCTTCCCTCTCCCAAATTTTATCTAATAGATTATGTAACATCTTGGTAGAGGTGTTATAACTGCTTTGATGGCTTCCGAAGGAATTTCATCTGGTCCTGTGGCTTTACCATCTTTTAATAGTTTGATGGCTTTCATTATTTCTTCTTTGCTTGGCTTTCCGCAGTCAACGTGTAACTCTTCTCCTGCTGGTAGTATATCTGGAGGATTATTTGAGCCGGGTCTGTTGAAAAGTTCTTTAAAGTGCTCTTTCCATCTCTCCATTTGTTCCCTTATATTAATTACTTAGCAGATTTCTTCCTTTCTTACCTTTAATAAAGGCATTGATCTGTTTGTATTTTCCATTTAATTTCTTTGTGCTGTTGTACAGTTCTTTCATATTCCCTTTATTTGCTGCTTCTTCTGCCACGTTAGCTAGTTCATCTATATATTTCCTCTTATCCTTTTTAATGCATCTTCTCACTTCTTTGTTCACCTCTGTGTAAGCTTCCTGTGTCTTGGCTTTATTACTTCTCGTTTTGCTTGTATTTATGTCTGCTTTCTTATTCTTTCTTTCTTTAATTTTGTCCAGAGTCTCTGCTGTCATCCATGCCTTATTCTGGCGTTCTCTTTTCCCCAGTGTTTTCTTCGTTTGTCTCTTTCCATATATCTTTTACCTGTTTCCAATGATCTTCTACATTTATTGTATTTTCTAGTTGTTGGAGGACTTGGTATTTGTTGGATATTGTGACTGCGAATTTATCTTTCATTCCTTGTTCTTAAAAAAAACCCTACATTGAAGTACTTTCTACCCTTATTCGTTGTAGTATACATTTTTAGTTTAATTTTAAATTTGGCTAAAAGAAGATGATGATCCGAAGCTACATCTGCCCCTCTATATACTTTTACATCCTGTAAGGATGACTTAAACTTATTATTAATACATATGTGATCAATTTGATTTTCCGTTCTATGATCTGGTGACACCCATGTAGCTTTGTGTATTCTTTTATGTTGGAGTATTGTTCCTCCTAGGCTTACGTTTTTGAGGGCGCAGAAATTCACAAATATCTCTCCATTCTTGTTTATATCTACAAGTCCATGTTTTCCCACAATCTCTTCGAATCCTCTGTTGTCTGATCCTACATTTAGGTCTCCCATCAAGATTATAGAACGAATAGAAAGATGGAAAGAATTCAAAACAAACGAGGAAATTAGAGAAATCGCCAATCAATCACTAATATATTCAGTAATAAAGAAAAGACGATGGTCATATGTTGGACATGTGATGAGAAGAGATAATAACCGAATAGCAAAGCAAGCCCTCATATGGAAACAACAGGTAAGAGAAAAAGAGGAAGACCCAGGGAGACACTGAGAAGAACATTGATGAGAGAGGCAAGAGCAGCAGGATTCGGCTCCCTCAATGAAATAGAGCTGCTTGCACAGAAAAGAGACAAATGACGAGATTTGATAAAATTTCTTTAAAAGAAAACTGCTAGAACAAAATTCAGATAGGAGAAGGTGTATCTTGGTCTACGCCCTACGGGCCGGCTACGGTTCGAAAGGTCAATAGATAGATAGATCAAGATTATAATATCCTCGGCTCGTCTTGCATCCATCTAAAAGATACAGTAGGCTGGAAAAAACAATAATTGAAGGCGCGGTTCCAGGAAGATGAGACAGGTACAAACTAGGAAGTAGGTGGTCTCAAGACATCAACAAGAACTGAACATGACGGCAGAAGAAGTGGGTGATCTGGCGAGAGACAAAGAGTATTTCCCAAGGGCTGTGATAAGTGCAATGTTCTGTGGAAGATCTGACGAGAAACATATAGTATTTCCCAAAGGGCTGTGATAAGTGCAACGTTCTGTGGAAGATCTGACGAGAAACATATAGTATTTCCCAAAGGGCTGTGATAAGTGCAATGTTCTGTGGAAGATCTGACGAGAAACATATAGTATTTCCCAAAGGGCTGTGATAAGTGCAACGTTCTGTGGAAGATCTGACGAGAAACATATAGTATTTCCCAAAGGGCTGTGATAAGTGCAATGTTCTGTGGAAGATCTGACGAGAGACAAAGAGTATTTCCCAAAGGGCTGTGATAAGTGCATTGTTCTGTGGAAGATCTGACGAGAAACATACAGTATTTCCCAAAGGGCTGTGATCAGTGCAACGTTCTGTGGAAGATCTGACGAGAAACATATAGTATTTCCAAAGGGCTGTGATAAGTGCAATGTTCTGTGGAAGATCTGACGAGAAACATATAGTATTTCCCAAAGGGCTGTGATAAGTGCAATGTTCTGTGGAAGATCTGACGAGAAACATATAGTATTTCCCAAAGGGCTGTGATAAGTGCAATGTTCTGTGGAAGATCTGACGAGAAAACATACAGTATTTCCCAAAGGGCTGTGATAAGTGCAATGTTCTGTGGAAGATCTGACGAGAAACATACAGTATTTCCCAAAGGGCTGTGATAAGTGCAATGTTCTGTGGAAGATCTGGCGAGAGATATATTGTTTTTCCGAAGAGCTGTGGTGAGTGTAACATTCTATAGGAAATCTGACGACAGCATATAGTCTTTCCGAAGAAGTTTTGATGTGTGCAGTGATCTGTGGAAGATCTGGAAAGAGAGAGTCTTTCCGAAGGAGCTGTGATGTGTATAATGTTCTGTGGGAAATCTGGTGAGAGACCCAGTGACTTTCCAAAGAGGCTATGATGAGTGTACGTTTTGCAAAGGAATCACTACCCGAATATGATGATGTTTTGTATACACGTATGACAATAATCCAGTTACTGTATTTAGAAATAAAATAGCAACCGATTATAAAAACATATAATATTAAGTTGTTTTTCAATTAACATAGTTACGTGTTGGGGTCTCTGGAGCGTTGCCCACGTAAAAGCTTTGACGTAGAGAAGTGAATTGATGCACTCTCTCGTATTTCACTTTATCTTGATGTCTCGGAATAACTCCTGCAATAGCAAATTTGTATTTTTATTGATTGTGTCCCTTGCTACACATAAGAAACATAATTATTTAGATAGCATAAACTATACGAAGCCGCGATTGCTCAGTGGTTAGTCAACTGGACTACAAAGGACAAGAGGTAGGCTTCGATCCCAAGCGACGGCTTCTGGGTTCACCAAGCCTTAAATGGGTACCGGATTTTTTTCTCGGATAGTAAAGCAGCATGGGCGTAATATCGACCACATTACCCCAAAAATCATGTGCTGAAGGTCTGTAAAATATAGGGTCACTAACACCATATTCCCTATACGCCACTTGGCGTGACAAGGGCTCTTTACAAGGTTTTTTTTACATTGAATATTACACTCTGAAGCATTACACATTGGAACATCTGTAATACGACACAAAAGAAGTGCATGGGCATTTACAGCACGCTCGGCAGGCAGAATAGCCAAGGAAGACAGTGGTGCATACGTCATGACCACGAGTAGCATGACAATGGAGGCGATGGCAGTGACCAAGGCATTCAGATGGTTAGAGTCACAAGACTACACCCACGCATGTATACTGAGTGATTCGATGAGCATTATTAAAAAAGTGGAGGCGGGCTTTGTACGCATGCAATGGGTAGAGTCGTTGCAGAAATCCAAATACGTAAGGTCACTTTTGGACTTTGTCCCTGGACATGCGGGAGTACGGGGAAATGAACGAGCGGACAGGTTGGCTAGCTGCGCTGTCGTTGAGGACGGGCAACCAATGGATCGTGCGGACATCATCAATGCCCTCCGAGATGTGGGAAGAGCACAGGACTTCGACAAACACAGATCCACGTCACTTCTTCGGATGATGGAGATTTAGATGGCACAGCCAGAAATGAGAAAGTGGCCGTGTAAGGAGTCGTCACTCGCTAGACACTGAGGGAATTGCTGAGGAGGGGAACTGAATACCTATGGACATGTTCAGAGTGCAGTGATGATGACCCGCAAATAACTCAATAACTCAATAACTTTGAAACATTACACATTGGAACATTACACTTTGAAACATTACACTGATGAAGCATTACACTTTCAAACATTACACTTTGGAGCATTACACTTAGGAATATTACACGTTGAACATTACAAGTTTGGAACATTATACATTGAACATAACACTCTAAACATTGCACTTGGATATTACACTTTGGAATGTTACATTTGTTAACCTTACACTTTGAACATTGCACTCGGATACATTCTGTCATTATCGTACACCAGTAGAAGCAATCAAGAAAGTCTCAGAATAACGATTTGAAGGAGTCGAAACATAAATCTTCTGCTTCTTCTTTCATTCCTCATTTGCCTTTCAGCGTCGAGGGGAGATATAATTTGAGGTCTTTTGCTCTTCTGTTCGCCTCTGCTGCTGTTATGTTTTCTAATGCTTCTAATATTCCATCCATCCATCTTTTTCGTGGTGGACCCTTGGGTCTGGAATTCTCGCAACGTTTATAGAGGGTTAGTTGTGTTGTGTTTTTATCTTTCTGTGTGTTTTTAAATTAAGCCCTTAAATTAGGACTGACTTAGCAGGTCGGTAAGGTATCAATGTTTTATGCTCAGAGAATTCACAGAAGATGGAGAAACATGAATGACTCGTCAAAATAAGACACAATTTTAATTGATAAATAGGAAAAGACAAATAAAGAAATTATCGTCATCAGGGGCAACGAGAGAGAGCTTTCTTCGTGATCGGAAGGGCTCGGGATCAGTTCTCAAAAGTTGAGGATTTTATTTTTCCGATCGTGATAGTTTCAGGTATTACCCAATCTAATAAAAATAGACACCAGAGATTTTCAGGGAAGTAATGGCGGTATAGAGTTATACCGACCACTTCAATCAAAAATGTGCCATTGGTAATGTACAAAATATGGTCATTAAGACTATATTCCCCATACACCTCGCAGTCTTGAGGTGAACCTTATATCATTGTTATGTACCAAGTTTGCTAATATTAATCTATTTTGTATCTTTATTTCTGTTTTCCTCTATCTCTTTCTCTAATTTTTTCAGTTGTGAAACAAAAAAGTAAAGAGTCCCGTCTCGCCACGTGCCGTATAAGGAATAGGGTGTTGGTGCTTATACTCATATTTTAAATAATTCTTCCGCACATGATTTTTGGGGTAATGTGGTCGGTATTACGCCCGTGCCGCTATACTTTCCCAGAAAAAAAAAACCGGTACCCATTTAAGGCTGAATGAACCTGGAAGCCATCGATCAGGATCGAACCCAACCTCTTGTCAGTGAGTCCAGTTCACTCACTAACCACTGAGCTATCGCGTCTCCCTGTCCACTTGTAACAGTAAAATATATTCATGAAGACAAAAGTTCACTCACTAACCACTGAGCTATCGCGTCTCCCTGTCCACTTGTAACAGTAAAATATATTCATGAAGACAAAAGTTCACTCACTAACCACTGAGCTATCGCGTCTCCCTGTCCACTTGTAACAGTAAAATATATTCATGAAGACAATATGGTACTTGTATTACATTCTCTCTACGTCAGAAAACGTCACGGGCACACTGCTCCTTAAGCCGTTTTATAACACGCATTTACACCAACGTTAAGACAAGTGGCAATCTATACTAATGGGCAATAATGCTTTAACATAGAGATCCATTATATTGTTTAACCATTATAATACTTCATGAGAAGGAAATGTAATAATTTGGGCTGATGTAGTAGGAACTAGAATAAAATACGATAGCTCCAAGTGGGGAAACGCTAGGCGGTTATGTAAATAATCGAACTGAATTGAGTAACGTTAAGTATAATTACTTTGCTTTATATCCTGTCCCTTTTCTCGTGTTCGCTCCCTCCTCTGATCGCGAATAAATCCCGAGACTCGCTCGAGCAAAACAAAAGACGAGTCATCAGAATTGAGTTGTGGACAGAACCCAGGCAAGCTGGCTGTTTGCATTGAGGTGTTTGTGCTGCAGAAACCGAGGAAGAGGACGGATCAATTAGTCTCTCCAAGGGAGCCAGAAATTCAGACAAACCGTCGGGCGATGATTCCGACTGTTTGCATAAACACTGTCACGTTGAAATCAAATGTTCGGAATGTGAATTAGCGGAACTGTGACCGGGTAAGGTCAGCTGGCTAGATGTTTAGCTTAATAATTACCTGTCTCATGAATTACCTCTCTCACCTGAATTATGTTACCTGTTTTAGCAAGGTATTTCTTTGTTGTTCTCTTTAAAATATTAATGCGAATGTATTTTAAACAAATTAATAATGAATTATTTTATTTTAAGTAATTAAAAAAAAATTTTTATTTTTTTATTTAAGTTATTATTATGAAGTTTAAGGTTACGTGATTTATTATAAAAGATTTTATTTTAAAAAGATGATTTATTTGTATTTTTGAAAGATGTCTCATAAGTTGATTCATTTATATTTTAAACATACATTTATATTTATATCTCAAAAATATTCTTTTATAACAGGATATTGTATCCTTTTGCTTCATTGAAAGTAGCTTCTCAAATTTAATCCACATGGAATTTTGTTATGAAAGCTGTTTGATTGTACCCTGCTATATTCTTAAATATTTCTCATTTTTATTTTCTTGACTATTCTATGAGAAACTGTTTTACTAAACATATTATGTTACCTTAAGATGTTTCATTATTATTTACATTATGGTTACGTGTTGCAATATACATAACTTTATTTTGTTTGTTATGTGTGGCATCGCAGCGGTTTGTTTTTTTTACTTTCTATATTCACATGTTTCTCTCTCTCTCTCTCTCTCTCTCTCTCTCTCTCTCTCTCTGCGATCAAGTCTCAATCAGAGTAGGATTCCAGACTCTCTTAAGAAGCCAGCTGTCAGTTTAAGTGATACGATTGCCCAATATAGTTTCTCTTCCAGGGAGGTGGGCGTGGACCACATTGCTATTCTCAGGTCTGTGTACTGGGTGCAATCTTGTAGAACATGTTTTGTAGTCATATTGTCCAGTGTACAGTGGCATGGGCTGGTTGTACCTATTTTGAATTTGGTGAAAATGTTTCTGTTTTCACGTTCAGATTACAATAAATTAGAGAGTTTTAATGGACTCCTCTTTAATTTCAAGCAGCGTCGTAATGTTGAATGTTCTGAGCCCAATACATCCTGATTAGTTGGTCAAATAGATGGGATGTGTTCGGTCTACTACTACCTTTTTAGCTCCCTGTGGAGCATAGGTCTTCAACAAACACTTTCAGCTCCCTGAAGAGCATAGGTCTTCAACAAACACTTTCAGCTCCCTGTAGAGCATAGGTCTTCAACAAACACTTTCAGCTCCCTGTAGAGCATAGGTCTTCAACAAACACTTTCAGCTCCCTGTAGAGCATAGGTCTTCAACAAACACTTTCAGCTCCCTGTGGAGCATAGGTCTTCAACAAACACTTTCCAAGTCGTTCTGTTTTTTTGCTATTCTTTTAAGATCATTCCGTGTCTTCCCCACCATCTTCATCTCTGCCTCTATCTGTCTTCTCCAAGAATTCCTTGGTCTTCCTCTTTGTCTTTTCCCCTGGGGATTCCAAAAAAGGACCTATTGTGTAATACTCTCAGTTGGCATTCGTAGTGTGTGTCCTATCCAGCGCCATCGTCTTCGCTGTATCTCTTTATACACTGGTGTTTGTCTGGTACATTTCCATAATTCTATGTTAGTGATTTTGTCCTGCCATTTCCATCCTTTTATTCTGCGTAGGCATCTATTAATGAAAGTCTATATCTTCGTGATTGTTAATTTTGTTGTTCTCCATGTTTCACAGCCATATAATAGGACCGCCCATATGAGTTGAACATTTTTATTTTTGTATAATGTGTTCGGTACTTTGATCATTTAGTCAAGTTTACAAGTGCTGCTTGCCTTAATCTTAAATTAGCGTTTGAGTTCTTTTTTTTTTATTTTCTTGTTAGCAGTTGTTATAAATGAAGATGTCCTCGATCTACTACATTTGACTTGTTCTTCAAATTTATATTTTATGAAAGTGGACTCTATTTTTATTTTTTTTAATTTTTAATTTTTATTCTGGCAACAACAACAAAATGTGCGCATGAAAGGTATTTTAGTAAATCATTCCTTTATAGAAGATACAACGGTATTTTAGTAAATCATTCCTTTATAGAAGATACAACGGTATTTTAGTACATCATTCCTTTATAGAAGATACAACAGTATTTTAGTAAATCATTCCTTTATAGAAGATACAACGGTATTTTAGTAGATCATTCCTTTATAGAAGATACAACAGTATTTTAGTAGATCATTCCTTTATAGAAGGTACAACAGTATTTTAGTAGATCATTCCGTTATAGAAGATACAACAGTATTTTAGTAGATCATTCCTTTATAGAAGGTACAACAGTATTTTAGTAGATCATTCCTTTATAGAAGATACAACAGTATTTTAGTAGATCATTCCTTTATAGAAGATACAACAGTATTTTAGTAGATCATTCCTTTATAGAAGATACAACAGTATTTTAGTAAATCATTCCTTTACAGAATTTCAAAGATTGGCATTTATGTCACTTTCTGGTTTGAGATATTCACATTTTATCAACAAACCAACCTGACATATCAAAGCAAGAGACAGAGCGGAATGTCGCTCTATGGTAGGTAGCCAACCTTCGATACGGAGACGGCACTCAATGATGATGTCTGCAAATGATAATGAGATGTTAGCTGTGATTATTTTGTAACTATCTTGGGCTTGCGATAGCAGAAACATATACAAGTTATGTTAGAAAAGTGAACAAACGAGCAAGAACACTAAAGTATCAACTATAAACCGTTATTTATTTCATATAAAACAGCCTAAATAGGCTGGAGACAAATAATCATCATCATCATCATCATCATCATTGAGTGTCATTTCCGCAACGGAGGTTGGCTACCATGGAGCGCCATTCTGCTCTGTCTCTTGCTTTGATGGTGCAGGTTGTCACAGGCTGGCTTGTCCATCTTTTGATGTTACTCGTCCATGTTAGTCTTGGTTTGCCTCTGTCTCTTTTACCTTGTATTTTCCCCTCCAGGGTTACTTTTATTAGACTGTTGTGTCTTTTAACATGGCTCAAAAATTGCATTTGTGAGACAAATAATAATAAATGAAAATTATTATAGAGGGAAACTTCCGAGGCGATACTTCAGAGAATTATTTCAGCGGAGGAGGTATGTTATCAGAACTCGGGGAAAAATTCACAAATAATCAACAACTGAAAAAAAATATAAAGAACAATATATGGTCCGACGCAGGATCGAACCCGTACTCCTCGGCACAGCGCCTTGCCACGAGGAACCAAACGCCAGAGCCCACGGCCAACTCAGCTACCTAAAAAAATATAGCTATCATTGGTGATGTCCTCAACGCAGTTGTACTCATGACTATAGCATAGGTTACGATCAAAACTCGGCAAGAAATTGTGTATCTGTATTTTCCTATTACGACAAGTATCTCCCATATTGGGTAGGGCTGACAACTTTGCTTTGCAGACAAATAGTTATAGGACGAAACAGCACGAATAGTAGTTTCCAGTGGTTTAGACGGGAGACAAAAAATAATAAATGAATATTATTATAGAGGGAAACTTCCGAGACGATAATCAGCGAATCATTTCGGAGGAGGAGGTATGTAGCCTAGACAGACAGTCGGACAGACAAACAGACAGACAAGCATGCAAACAGAAAGACAGATAGATAGATAGATAGATAGATAGATAGATAGATAGATAGATAGATAGATAGATAGATAGACAGAGACAGACAGACAGACAGACAGACAGATAGATAGATAGATAGATAGATAGATAGATAGATAGATAGATAGATAGATAGATAGATAGATAGATAGATAGATAGATAGATAGATAGATAGATAGATAGATAGATAGATAGATAGACAGACAGACAGGCAGGAAAACAGAAAGACAGATAGATAGATAGATAGATAGATAGATAGATAGATAGATAGATAGATAGATAGATAGATAGATAGATAGATAGATAGATAGATAGATAGATAGATAGATAGATAGATAGATAGATAGATAGACAGACAGACAGACCGACAGGCAGATAGATAGATCGATAGATAGATAGATAAATAGACAGACAGACAGACAGATCGATAGATAGATAGATAGATAGATAGATAGATAGATAGATAGATAGATAGATAGATAGATAGATAGATAGATAGATAGATAGATAGATAGATAGATAGATAGATAGATAGATAGATAGATAGATAGATAGATAGATAGATAGATAGATAGATAGATAGATAGATAGATAGACAGACAGATAGATAGATAGATAGATAGATAGATAGATAGATAGATAGATAGATAGATAGATAGATAGATAGATAGATAGATAGATAGATAGATAGATAGATAGATAGATAGATAGATAGATAGATAGATAGATAGATAGATAGATAGATAGATAGATAGATAGATAGATAGATAGATAGATAGATAGATAGATAGATAGATAGATAGATAGATAGATAGATAATGACTTGTTATAAGTCAGAAGACAACAGTTGGACCTAATCTTCTAAGGCAATGAAAACTCTCATTGCTGTGATTCTGCTCTCATCTTTTGGATTGGATGAGTCTCATTAAAAAAGAAAAAAATCAGACTATATTGTTTTATATTGTTTTGTTATATAGGATATATCGTCTCCCCGGTTGACAAGTATTCATTTTTTTTTTTTTTAAATCCCACAGTTGTGTGGTTGTATTCACTATATAAGGGAGTCGCGATAGCTGAGTGGTAAGTGAACTGGACTACAAAGGACAAGAAGCTTCAGGGTTCACCCAGCCCTAAATGGGTACCGGATTTTTTTTTTTCTGGGAAAGTAAACCGGCCCAGGCGTAATCTTCTTTCTTCTTTTCTCTTTTCACTGATACCTAAAAGGTGTCGTGGTTTATATCATTTGTCGTTCTTGAGCTGCTCGAACTGTCTGAATAAGTAATTTTCCTTTGTTGTTACATGTCTCTATCACTGCATCTATCCATCTTCTTCTGGGTCTTCCTCTTGGTCTTTTTCCATGCATTCTTGAGAAGAACGCCCTTGATGGTGATTGGTGAGGATTCATTCTGACCAAGTGGCCAAACCATTTAAGTTATTGTTCTATATATTCTTGGCAGGGTTTTGTTCCTACCATTTTTCTTATGGTTTCATTTGGTATTCTATCTCTTCTTGTGTTGTTTGTTACTTTTCTCAAACATCGCATCTCACATGTATTGATCTTTCTTAAATGTGATTTAGAAAGGGTCCATGTTTGACATTCAAAGCACAAAGTTGGTATGAAAATGCTATTTATCATTTGTTGTTTAGCTTGCATAGAATTGTTTGGATGTCTTAGCAATGGTGAAAGCTGGTATGTGACCGCATTTGCTTTTTGTATTCTCATGTCACTTTCTCTGTCTAGTTTTCCATCTTCTGTGAACATTGTGCCCAAATATTATGTGCCGAAGGTCTGTAAAAATTATGGTCCCTAACACCACCTAACGCCACTTGGCGTAACAGGGCTGGCTGTTTACACTTTTTTTTTTTTTTTTTTTACTTTATTCACTATGTATGGCTCGCTATGGCGGCAAGCATATTTAATTCATTTCTCTAGGAGTTGACAACTCTTGAGAGGTGAACACATATATCTTGTTGTTCACATCTGTTTGTATTTATCTCAAAGTTGCACTTTAGTTCTAATCTTGGAGATTTTGCAGCGTTTTTTGGATGTAAAACTGAAATAAACAAAAGAATAGGAATGGCAAAAAGTAATTTTAATGCCATGAAAAGTATACTAACATCAAAACAAATAACACCATGGCTAAAACGAACAGGGAGAATTGAAAAAAAACATGGAAAAAATGGTATGGTAAAAGCTTTACGCGATTGATAAACGACACAAATTGGAACGACGTTTCGGCTCAATAGGTATTCAGCGGAACAAACAAACAACACACACACATGTATGTAAGTAAATAAAACTAATCCTACATAGAAAACTAGTAATGAAACATCCAAAACAAAATAATCGAAACTGGTTTAAGAAAAGAAAAAAATTCTTCCCTGTGTCGTGGACCGTGAAAACTAAGAATATCAAATGTTACATCTTCTCAATATTCTTGTATGGTGCAGAAACATGGACATTGGACCAAAAAAAAAAACAGAACAGAAAATTGAAGCCTTTGAAATGTGGATTTATATAAGAATAGGTTGAATTGGATGGAGTGAAAAGAAAACAAATGATGAAGTTTTAAAACAACTAAAAATTAAAAGAGAACTATTAAACACAACTAGAACAAGACAAATGAGATTTTGGGCCATGTTAAAAGATACAACAACCTATTGAAAGTAATATTGGAAGGGAAAATACAAGGTAAAAGAGGCAGACCAAGACTAACATGTTCGAGTAACATCAAAAGATGGACAGATCAGCCTATGACAACCTGCACCGTCAAAACAAGAGACAGAGCAGAATGGCACTCCATGGTAGGCAACCTTCGTTGCGGAGACGGCACTCGATGATGATGGTTTGGATGAACATTCTTGAGCTCAGTACATTCCTCTTATTCTTAAAATTGATATTTTATGGAAGTGGTTTTAATTTGTGACACCAGACAGAAGACGTACACTTTGTTAGCTGTAGTAAATAGTGATGTACGAGTGCTACTTTAGTTGTGAATAAAAGGATCAAAGATTGGCAAATTGGAGACTTTCGGGGTTTGCAATAATAACAAATACCGTAGATAGGAAATAGACACCAAAAAAAAAAACTACGAGCATTAAAACCATATTCTCTATAAACCATTGTATAGTGTGCTTTCTTTCTTTCTTTCTTTCTTTCTTTTTCTTTCTTTCTTTCTTTCTTTCTTTCTTTCTTTTCTTTCTTTCTTTCTTTCTTCTTCCTTCCTTCCTTCCTTTCTTTTTTTCTTTCTGTCTTTCTTTTTTCTTTCTTTCTTACTCTCTCTTTTTTTCTTTCTATCATTCTTTCTTTTCGTTGGGAGAAACGTTTATATAGATGTTATTTATATTGAGGGAGCCGCGATAGCACAGTGGTTAGTGAAATGGACTACAATGGGCAAGAAGTCGAGTTCGATCCTGATAGACGGTTTCCGGGTTCACCCAGCCATAAAATGGGTACCGGAATTTTTTATTTTTTTTATTTATTTATTTTTTTTTAAAGTAAAGCGGCACGGCGTAATACCGACCACATTACTCAAAAGATCATGTGCCGAGGGTCTGTAAAAATTATAGTCACTGACTACCCCATACGCCACTTGGCGCGACGGTGCTCATTATTTCTTTTTTTTACTTTACTTAGTTTTATTGAATCGTCCTGCTTAGTTTCAGTGGAACGAGTGTTAATTCTGAAACTTCTTTGACGGATTTTGAGTGGAAGTTTTGGTGTCCACCGACTGGTCACAGCGATCTTTTTCTCTTCTCTTCGCCTCTGCTGCTGTTATGTTTCTTAGTGTTTCTTATATTCCGTCAATCCATCTTTTTCGTGGTCGGGCCTTGGGTCTGGTGTTCTCGCAACGTTTAATGAAGGCTCGTTGTGTTTTGTTTTGATCTTTCTGCCTTGTCACGTGTCTAAACCATTTTACCAGTTATTTCTTTATATGTTCTATCATCATCATCATCATCATCATCATCAAGTACCAGGCCTGCTGGCGTAAGTGATCATATCTCTCCACAACTTTCGATCTCGACAGCTATTTATAATTTCTATTGTTGACCTTCTGCCAAGCCATTCTCTTAAGCTGTCTGGTATCTTTTCTCTTTGCTTTCCTCTATCTCTTCGCCCCTCAATTTTCCCAATTGTTACAATATATTCCAGTTGTTCTCTTCTCATTGCATGGCCAAAAAATGATGATTGTTTCTTCTTAATATTGGAAATTAGCTCCATTTTTGCTTTGGCCTCTTTCAGATCGTTTTCATTACTCTTCTTAGCTGTCCACGGTATTCTCGACATTCTTTTGTAAAACCACATTTCTACAGACTCCAGTGATTTTCTTGTCTGTTGTCCTACTGTCCATGATCCACATCCATATGTTAAGACTGGCTCTACATAACATCTAAGAACTCTTTTCCTTGTTTCTATTATCAAAAAATGGAATGCATAGTATCTTTCTCACTTTTTTGGAAAGCTGCTTTTTGCCTGAGCCATTCTGCATCTCACCTCTTTTGTACATCTTCCGTCTGAGGTTAACAAAGTTCCCAAATATTTAAATTAATTTACCTTGTTTTAATATTATTCCACTTGTCTTTATTTTGCACTGAGTGATGTCTTTTATCATATATTCTATGGCGGGGGTTATTTCTAGTTTTTTTCTCAGTTCTTCATTTATTATCTTATCTCTCTATTGCAAATCGGGAATTCTCATATTGTTTCGTTACCCATACACTCAATCTATATTCACGGACTGAAAGTTTGCATCTCTTATACATATTTAATTTAGTTTTGAGATGAACTGGAAAGAGCTCTATATGTTTTTAGATGTTTAAGCACTATATGGGCTTTATTTATCCTTTTATTGATTATCCTCGCAGGCTCCCTCATCTGATGTTGCAGCGCTTCTCAAGAATGGAGATAGGTCACTTCTGCAAGCTCCTGATTCAGTATTTTGACTGGTGGTTTCGTTTTCTCTTTGTCGGTGCTTGGCGTTCGTGTATCTGAACGGAAGTCATGTTCAGTGTTTTAATTAGTGCGTGGTGGGCGTGTTTCATGCTGAAGAACGTGCCGATGAGGGGATTTGAGTTCTATGGAGTTGTCCGTTGTGTCATGAAAATGATATTTCCACTAAACTAAACTAAACTAAACTAAGTTAAGCTGAACTAGACTAAACTAAACTAAGCTAAGCTAAGTTAAGCTAAATTAAACTAAGCGAAGCTAAACTAAACTAAACTAAACTAAACTAAACTAAACTAAACTAAACTAAAACAAACCAAACTAAACTAAATTCGTTTTCTGACAGAAAGTGTAACAAGCTGGCCATCATGTGTTAATTATACAAGCAAATGCTGACTACTCCACCAAGCAGTACATACAGCTAAACAGGTTATTCTACATGGGGAGAGAAGTGAGAAGGTGGTTAGTAACGTATTTTGAGAAGCACATTTGCGGTGATAATGAGCTTACTGAACTAACGAAAATATCTGGAGTATGATTTTATTGAACCAATGAGATTGTTGCGATGAGCTTAATGAAGCAAAAAAAAAAGTGTTTAGGGAGGGGAGGGTGGTGTAGACGGTGCTTTTCTGAAGAATTAGTAGTGTCGTGTAGTCCGAGAAGATATTTATGGAGTCACGGAATCAGTGATGTATGTGTCGAAGAAGATGTGGGTCTGGCTAGGGTTTGTTTATGGAACCATAAGAGAAGGGAGGATCATTCATTAAGTTAAAAGATAGATTAATATTTGTTCATCTAATGTAATAAAATGTTGAAATCCATTTATGAAGAGTAGGGATTGATGAGATGTGTTTATGCACTCTAGGGACCGGTGAGGGTGTGTTTATGTAGCCTAAGGACCGGTGAGGATGTATCCTTGTAGCTTGGGACCAGTGAGAATGTGTTTATGTAGTTTAGGGATCGATGAGGATTGAGTTATTGGCAGGTCATCATCATGCACGCCTAACATGTCAATAGGTGCTCAGATCCCCTCCTCAGCGAGTCTCGAAGTGTCCAGCGACTGACGACTCCAGTTCTGGTTGGTATGTCCACTAAGTTTCTTGTTTCTGCTGTGCCCATTTTAACTCCATCTCTTTCATCCGAAGAAGTGACGTGGACTCATGGTTGTCGAAGTCCTGTGTCCTTCCGCAGGGCACTGGTGATGTCCGCCCGATCCATTGGTATCTTTGTATCATTCGTCCTCAAAAATAGCGCAGCTAGCCACCTGTCCGCTCTTTCATTGTACTCTCGCATATCCTGGGACATAGACAAAGGTGACCTTACGTATTTTTGACTTCTGCAATGACTCTACTGCATACGTAGAGCCCGCCTCCACTTTCCTTATCATGCTCATAGAATCGCTCAGTATACAGGCACGGGTGTAGTCTTGTAACTCTAACCAGTTGAATGCCCTGGTCACTGCCAAAAGCTCCATCGTAATGCTACTCGTGGTAATAACGTATGCACCACTGTCTTCCTTGACTATTCTGCCTGCTGAACGTTCTGTAATGCCCATGTATTGATGAAAATGTATCCATTTAGCTTAGGGACAGGTGAGACATGTAGTCTAGGAACCGGTGAAAATGTGTTTATGTAATCTAGGAACCGGTGAGAATGTTTTTATGTAGTCTAGAACCGGTGAGAATGTGTTTATTAAGTCTTGGGACCGGTGAGAATGTGTTTATTAGTCTTGGGACAGGTGAGAATGTATTTATGTAGTCTAGGGACAGTGAGAATGTGTTTATAAAGTCTGGAACCGATGAGAATGTGTTTATTAAGTCTTGGGACCGGTGAGAATGTGTTTATTTAGTCTTGGGACCGATGAGAATGTGTTTATTAAGTCTTGGGACCGGTGAGAATGTGGTTATTAAGTCTTGGGACCGGTGAGAATGTGTTTATTAAGTCTTGGTACCCATGAGAACGTATGTAGTCTAGAGACCGGTAAGGATATGTTTATATAGTCTAGGGACCGGCGAGGATTTGTTTATATAGTCTAGGGACCGGTGAGGATGTGTTTAAATAGTCTAGAGACCGGTGAGGATTTGTTTATATAGTCTAGGGACCCATGAGGATGTGTTTATGTAGTCTAGGGACCAGTGAGAATGTGTTTATGAAGTCTTGGGACCGATGAATGTATATAGTCTAGGGACCGTGAGGAAATGTTTATGTAGTCTAGGGACCGGTGAATGTGTTTATGAAGTCGATGTGTTTATGAAGTCGATGTGTTTATGAAGTCGATGTGTTATAAATAGAAAAAAAAATACGTTACGTGCAGATGTGTTCATGAAGTTTAAGAGCTGGCATTTTATTTGTCGTAATAGAATCAATGAGCCATATTTTTGTTAAACCATGTACATGTGCGAGTCCTGAATTGAACAGCACGAGAACCCTTGCATAATTCACACGCTACTAATTTGTATCCAAGACATTCGTGTTTTCTTTTTTCTCCTGGACATGGCAGAAGAACTTGTCAGAATAGATGTTCTCATTAATTGGGGGTCCAAAGAGGCACTTCAGGGCTTTAATAACTGGCTGAATTAAATTAATGTTTCGTGTGAAAAAACAAAATCATCAGCTATAACAATTAACTTTTAAAAAATGGAACATCAACGAACTTAATGAATGACTAGATGGTTTTATGGATTTAAAAAAATGGCAACGCGAAAATTGGAAAATCGTAATGATAAGGGGTAAAGAAATTAGACGCTAAACATCACGGTAATGAGACATATAGAAAGACATATAAAGAGACACGCAGACAAAAAGAAGAAACTTTTAAACGGACAGCTGGAATGTACAGGAACAGATTTAGAACGATACATGTTAAGAAAGAGAGAGAGAGAAAGAAGCGAGTTAAGTGAGGGATAGCTATATAAGGAAACAAAATTATACAGAAATATAGGGGACAGAATTTGAAGCTGTATGTGACACGTTGCTTATGGTTTGGCCAGCATATGTGAACCAATGAGATCCATGACAGGTCGGGTAATTTTACCTGCTACTGTATGCAGTAAACAGTACACCCTGCGGCTGCCCTGCTGCCTTTCAGGTATCCTCGGGAGAGTAAAAGGCTAAGGGAGGTTACCCTGAAGTAAAACAGCCCCACACTGCCTTGTGGTTGAGACATTTTAGTCAAAGGCTAGCGGAGCCAACCGTAAACAAATCGACGGAAGGCAATACAAAACCACCGTCGTGATTTCTTTGTACAATCATAAATCGCCATAGGAAGAAACAATATATAATTTTTGGTCATGTAATGAGAAGAGAACAGCTGGAATATATTGTAACAACTGGGAAAATTGAGGGATGAAGAGATATAGGGAAGCAAAGAGAAAATATACCAGACAGCTTAAGAGAATGGCTTGGCAGAAGGTCAACAACAGATATGATAAATAACTGTCGTCATCGAAAGTTGTGGAGAGATATGATTACCTACGCCAGCAGGCCAAGTACTTGATGGTGATGATGTGAACCAGGATTACCCATAGCCTACTTCCACTCTTCGCTGTGACCCAAGTAACTGACTAAGCAGTCTAATCTGGCTAACTGAGTAGAGATCGAGAGGGACGGCAAACCGGAACTCAAAACGCCATGTCGAAGACGGATGCGTTGAAGAAAAGTGTGCAAATATCATAACTTTACAGCAAACGTCAACACCGCGCATTTACGTCCACGAAACGACCACTTTTTTTGTTTTTGTTGTTCGCCAGCTTTTTTCACCTCTGACGAAGTCCCTAGAGACTAGGAACTGAATTTTGCGTGTTGATCCATTTTTCCTTGGCAGCCGTGTGCACAGGGGTCCCTTGCCGTACAGGCAGATAACTCCGTCTTCGGATGTACTCATATTTTTTTCGTCGATGAGTAATTGACGTTTCAAGCCGGGTCACCCTGCTGAGACCAGGGGTGGTTACCGCAGAGAGAAATCATAAATAAAAATCCCAACTGGTTCAGCCGGGATTTAAACTCACAACCTCTCTGTCTCAAAACCGGAGTCTTGCCTCGAGACCAACCAGTCCTCTAACGACCATTTAGGGACAGATGACGAAGAGGTATACCTATTCCTTTAGTCACCGGATGTAGAAGAAGAAGAAGAAGAAGGTGATGATGATGAAGAAGAAAATGAAGCTGAAGATGACGATGATGAGAAGAAGAAGAATATGATGATGATGATGAAGGAGAAGAAGAGTATGATGATGATGATGAAGGAGAAGAAGATGAAGATGAAGAAGAAGAAGGTGACGAAGAAGAAGATTAAGATGAAGAAGAAGAACATGAAGAAGAAGAAGAAGATGATGATGATGATGATGCAGAAGATAAAGAGTGATCGAATGGAAAAAAATAAGTTAAGAACGAATAGTCAGACGATCCTTCAAGAAATATGTGGAGCAGAACATTGGTAATTTCTTGTAACAAATTTATACGAGCATTTTTGCAATAATTAAATGTTACTGTTATTGTTAAGCTCTTCTTCACTGCACCACCGAATGAATCCATGGGTGCTCTTAAAACCCCTACCCCTCCGTAGAGAATCTCAAGTAAGTCTGAGGAGAATCCTGATCGATGTGCACGAATTCCATAGCACGATCTGGGATCAAGGCTGTGGGTAGGTTTCTGTTGACAATTTTGCCAGGGCAGCGGCATATTTTATGGTCCACTCTTTCGATTTTACTACCAAGGATTCTTTAACGTGCGCAAGTGCACACGAGACCCCCTGATTATTGTCGTTATCCGAGATGGCTAGTCATCGGACCTATTACCCGTTTAGATCAGGGGAGGGTAACGCCATAAAGAAATCACGGATTAATTTTTCCTATTTTTTTTAATCACCAACCCTTGTGGTTGTCTTTGAACCCGGGTTCTTTCTCTCCTGATGCCGACGTCTTATCTCTAGGCTACTCACCCCACCCCTTTTTTTTCCTAATTAAACGTATCCCCCAACATGCAATGCGGCAGATAGATCTATAACTCGTCGTGCTACAAACCATGAGAAGACGGGTTCGTTGCCTGTAAGAACAACAGAACTGGAGCCGTCAGTCGCTGGACACTTCGAGACTTGTTGAGGAGGGAATCTAAGCACCTATGAACATGTTCGGAGTGCAATGATGATGATGACCCGGGTTACTCAATAACTCAATAACTCAAGATCAACAGTTTTTTTTTGGTCAGGGTGAACGTAACAACTCAGACACGAACAATGCTTGGTATCTGTTCAAGACAAGCGGCTTGTAACATACTGTGTAAGCCTTAGAGGCAATGCAGCAGGAGGTCGACGCCTGGGAGTCATAACCCAGGCGGGCTCACCTCCGCTAGAGTGTCAAGAAGCTAAAGGGCAGAACACTTGCTCGACGGGGGCGTCTTCTGATGATCAGATTTTCTCCTTCTGCGAAGCTCTGTACAAAGAGTTTGCTACTACTACAGTCGTATATGTACCTTCGGCAAATTCCTGAAATAGGACATTGCCGTAAAGATTTTTACATACATACATACATACATACATACATACATACATACATACATACATACATACATACATACATACATACATACATACATACATACATACATACATACCAAAAAGGAAAAAAAAAGAAAAAAAAACATTCACGCAGAGTAAACACGGTAGAAGAAGAGTGGGAAAAGTTGAAGAAAATAATAACCGGGATCACAACACCAATATGTAGAACAAAACGAAGGGACGAAAGTTGGGAAAAGGAACACACGTGATGGAATTACACAATCTTGGAAGCTGTCTAAGAAAGAAGAAAGTAAACAACGACCGGAAGGAGAAAAATAACCAAGATGGATATGAAAAATATGCCTTTGCTGGGGAAAAAAAAAGTTAAAATTGTGATCAAAGAGGCAAAGTAAAGCACTTGGACACTTAAAGTTCAGTCAAAAGACGAGAAGGGAGTGAAGAGCTCACATAAACATTTTGTTAGGGAGCCGCGGTAGCTCAGTGGTTAGTGAACTGGAGTACAAAGGACAAGACATCGGGTTCGATCCTGATCGACGGCTTCCGGGTTCACTCAGTCTTTAAATGGGAACCGGATTTATTTTCTGGGAAACTAATGCGGAAGGGCGTAATCTATCTATCTAATGACCTTACGAGCCGTAGCCGACCGATAGGGCGTAGACCAAGATACACCTTCGCCTAACTGAATTTATGTTCTAGCAGTTTTCTTTTAAAGATATTTTATCAAATCTCGCCATTGTCTCTGTTCTGTGCAAGTAGCTCTATCTCATTGAGGGAGCCGAATCCTGCTGCTCTTGCCTCTCTCATCAATGTTCTTCTCAGTGTCTCCCTGGGTCTTCCTCTTTTTCTCTTACCTGTTGTTTCCCATATGAGGGCTTGCTTTGCTATTCGGTTATTATCTCTTCTCATCACATGCCCAACATATGACCGTCGTCTTTTCTTTATTACTGAAGATATTAGTGGTTGATTGGCGATTTCTCTAATTTCCTCGTTTGTTTTGAATTCGTTCCACGCTATACCAAGTATTTTCCTTAGACATTTATTTTAGAATGCGTTAAACTTTGTTTCTATATCTCTTGTTGTTTTCCAGCTTTCACACTCATACGTAAGGGTTGATAGTACATTTGATTTGAATAGCGTAACGGGCGGTTTACCGACCATATATTACCCCACAATGATGTGCCTAAGGTCTATACAAAATTATGATCACTAACACCATATTAACTACACGCCACTTGGCGTGACGCGGCTTCTTTACTTTTTATTTCTTATTAATATTTCGTCTGATATTTGTAAGTTTCGGAAATACTTTTTTCAACCCAGACCTCTGAACTCGCAGATTCGGTCTCAAAACTAGGCCAGGCACTAAAGCTCTAACGAAAAGTAATCATGATATTTTCCTACTGAAAAATTCATGTAAATTTGTATAGAAAGATGTGTACACAAACACAGAAACATATAACATAAACACAAACACAGAAACAAATAACACAACACAGAAACATATAACACAAACACAGAAACATATAACACAAACACAGAAACATATAGCTCGTTTGTTGTAGCTTTAGAAACTATCTTTACGTCATGTTACCATTTCTGGGGGTCTGCCGAGGGGACTTATAGGATCGGAGAGTAAAGGCCGCTTATTCTGTGCAGTCGGGAGCCACGATAGCTCAGTGGTTAGTAAACTGGACTACAAAGGTTCGATCCCAACCGACGGTTCGGTTCACCCAGCCTTTAATGGGTACCGGATTTTTTCTGGGAAAGTAAAGCGGCACGGTCGTAATACCGACCACATTACTCCAAAAATCATGTGCCGAAGGTCTGTACAATTTATAGTCACTAACAATATTCCCTATATGCCACTTGACGTGATGTGTCACTAACACCATATTCCTTATACGCCACTTGACGTGATGTGTCACTAACACCATATTCCCTATACGCCACTTGACGTGATGTGTCACTAACACCATATTCCCTATACGGCACTTGGCGTGATGCGTCACTAACACCATATTCCCTATACGGCACTTGGCGTGATGTGTCACTAACACCATATTCCCTATACGCCACTTGGCGTGATGTGTCACTAACACCATATTCCCTATACGCCACTTGACGTGACGGGAACACTTTATTTTTTTATTATCCAGTACAGTCGCCTCGAGTTTTCGGATCTAAATTGCTATTTCCACCATCCCTCTTCACCCCCCCCCCGCTCCCCCTTTTTCCGATAGGAATAACAATGGAGCCTGGTGATTCGAACTCGTGACCTCCTGGTTTAGAGCCCGACATTAACGATTCGACCATCCGCTCTCCCGTTGCAGCTTTTGCAGAATGCATTTACTAAGGTGTTTATTTTTTTTTAAATCCCGTTTTTAATAACAGTTTTACAACGGCTGTTCATAATTATATATTTATATTTATGCCTTTTTTGACTTCTCGATCAACACGCACTTAATTAAGCATGGACTAAGCTGTGAAACAATAGAGTGAAGTTACCTGAAAGTACCGTATGTTCCCTATCGAACTAGCGGCGTCGATATATTATAAGAAATGTCGACCACAAGTTTAATATTATTATTATACACGTATCGCCTGATGCATTTATTTGTGTGCGTATTTGTCTACGTTCGATTCTCTCTCGCTTTCATATAATCACGTCAACTTTCACACAGCTGGTGACGGTAATCAACATTTTAAAACTATCAACCCGATTACTTTTAACCATATAGGCAATATGTCCTCTGTAATGTGCCGGACGCTCACAACGTACCATGTGACGGCTTTTTGGATCTGCAAGTATTATTAATTTGTACGCAATTCCTCGAAGTTACAACTCTTGCGTTATATGTCGACAATCATTACCCAGTGCTACGACTGTTATCAATTCAATTTGATTTACGAGAACTGTGTGCTTTTAATTTAATTTGTGTGTGTTTTTGATGCAAAGTGTTGTTTTTTTTTTTTATTCCCGCGGAGTTATATACACGCAACTAAAGGTTATGGGATTGTCTGAGTGAAGAAACGGTATTCATTGAGTTATTGAGTTATTTGCGGGTCATCATTATTGCATTCCGAACATGCCCATAGGTGCTCAGATCCCCTCCTCAGCAATTCCCGCAGTATCCAACGACTGACGACCCCAGTTCTATGTTGGTTGATAAGTCTTCTTACACGGCCACTAAGTTTCTCATTTCTGGCTGTGCCCAGATTAACTCCCATTTCCATTATCCGAAGAAGAGACGTGGATCTGTGTTTGTCGAAGTCCTGTGCTCTTCCCACATCTCGGAGGGCATTGATGATGTCCGCCCGATCCATTGGTTGACCGTCCTCGACGACAGCACAGCTAGGCAACTTGTCCGCTCTTTCATTTCCCCGCACTCCCGCATATCCAGGGACATAGACAAAGGTGACCTTACGTATTTTGGATTTCTGCAACGACTCTACCGATTGCATGCGTATAGAACCCGCCTCCACTTTTTTATCATTTTCATCGAATCACTCAGTATACATGCGTGGGTGTTGTCTTGTGACTCTAACCATTTGAATGCCTTGGTCACTTCCATCACCTCCATTGTCATAATACTCGTGGTCATGACGTATGCATCACTGTCTTCTTTGACTATTCTGCCTGCCGAGCGTGCTGTAAATGCCCATGAACTTCTTTGGTGTCGTCTTACAGATCCGTCTGTATAGATGACTGCATCTTTCTCATCAGTGTTATCGCAGATGAGACCGTTGACCTCAGCATTAACCACGACCGGGTTCTGTTCCCTACTTTTCCTGTCGAATGTGACAATACACGAGAAAGTCCCCTTGAACGACGTAGGCACCGGTATCCACTCCTCACCAACGCTGATATTGGTAAGCCCACAGACCTGTTTGATGACATCTTCTGCCCATCACTGGTTTGCCTCTTTTCAGCCTGGCACCTTTCCCTGTGTTGAGCACGTGCTGCAATGGATGCTCTTTATCTGTACTAATCTTCAGGTATGCTCGTGCTCTCCAGATCTTGATTCTGTCATCCATGGTTGGAACGTTAAGAAGATACCTCATTGCTAAACACGGTGTGTCCCTTGTACATCCCAAGATAATGCGCATGGCTTCAATTTTGTATTTTCTCCAGCCTATCAATTTGAGTCGTACTGACAGTAAGAAATGCCAGGGCATACTCGATTGGTGAGAGGACTAATCTCTGGAACAGAAGAGTAAGTAGCCTCTGCTCGATGTTGGCAGCTGCCATGACCTTCAAGGCGGCTAATCCTTGCGGGATTTTGTTATCACATGGTCCACGTGGTCCCGAAAACACAGGCTGCGATCAAACTTAACTATGAGGTATGTCATCAACTTGTCCCTGGTCACCTCATCAGCTCCCATTCGTACTACCGGTGTGGTTGTATTAACGATATGATTGTTAAGGGAGAACCATGAAACTGGTGCTTTATTAAGATTAGCCAAGGCACCTGAAACCCCACACCAGGAAGAAATGCGATCGAGTCCGTCTTGCATTGTGGAGGCGATTACCCGTCTGCCTCTTCCCTGTCGATATACCAGAATATCATTAGCAAAAGTCATAGTTCTTCCCCTCCCATCCAGCTGTTACGGTATACATATTTATGATAAGTGGCGGTTTGGTGGTACAAGTTATTGTATGAGGACCAAACTTATGGTGAGTTGGTTGCGAAATAGGATGGTGATCATCATTATTATTAGCATCACCATAAGCAATATCATCATTATCAATATCATCACTAACATTATCATGAACATCATTATTATAATCTTCATTATCATCATCCCCAATATCATCAATATCAACAATCACAACAACATCATGATCATCAGAGTCATTAATATCATCAATATCATCACTATCATAAATTTCGTAATTATCCACATCATTTTCATCAGCATAGTCATCATCATCATTGTCTATAACATCTTCATCATTATCATCATCATCATCATCATCATCATCAACATCAATATCTTCATCATTATCATTATCACATCAACATCAATATCATCAACATCAATATCATCAACATCATTATCATCAACATCAATATCATCAACATAAATATCATCAACATCATTATCATCAACATCAACATATCATCAACATCAATATCATCAACATCAATATCATCAACATCAATATCATCAATATCAATATCATCAACATCAATATCATCAACATCAATATCATCAACATCAATATCATCAATATCGATATCATCAATATCAATATCATCAACATCAATATCATCAACATCAATATCATCAATATATAAAAAAAACTGTTAAGAGTTGCAGTGGTTGCAACTTTATATTTGATGTCTAACTCCATGTTCTGTAGTTTCTCTGAAACTTTATATTTGATGTCTAACTCCATGTTCTGTAGTTTCTCTGACCATCAAATGTTTATCCTTACCGACCTTCTAAGTCTGACGTAAGATAAGGGCTTTAATTTTTTTAAAAAAACGTACGTCGGGGTGGAGGGGCAGCTCGGCAGATGTTTACCACACGTGATCGCTGGGTTGTCACATGGGATTTTTTTTTACATCATTTCTAATTCTGTCTTTTCTAGTCACTTCAAGCGCTCTTCCCTAACATGTCACCTCTCTGGTCGTCGAGGACATAGATAGCATTTCTCCTACTCGCATATTTGTAGAACCCTTCATACGGTCTTGATCAGCAGGGGTATAATTACAGCTACACCCGTGTGACTCTCCCTTTCCCATTCTGACCACGGTTCAACGACACAGGGAATACATTTTTCTTTTCTTATACCATTTTCGATTATTTTGTTTTGGATGTTTCATTACTAGTTAGGTATGTAGTATTAGTTTTTATTTACTTACATATCCGTGTGTGCGTGTTTTTGTTTGTTCCTGCTGAAGGTCTATTGAGCCGAAACGTCGTTCAAATGTGTGTCGTCTATCAATCACGTAAATCTTTACCATACCATCTTTTCTATTTTTTTTTTCAATTCTCCCCCACCTCTCTGGTGACTAGTTTCCTATTATGTTTATTCGTGAACCACCATGTTTGGCACTGGTAGCACAAGGTGGGATAATTATACTCTTTATATAACGATCCTTTGAAATGATAGGTGTCTTGTGCTGAACACATTTTTTGAGTTGCCTTTTCTCTTTGAGCTTTATTCGGTGGTCTCTGTAGCCTAGTTGGGAAAACCACCCGACTGAGCTACCGACGTTCAGACAACCCGTGTTCGATTCCCGCTGGAAGCATTGTGAGTTGTACTCGTGGTTGGAAAAAAAAAAAACCCGCTGTTGATCCAGCCGCTGGCAGAAATGTGTACTAAGGTAGTACTTTTTGGAAGATGAGGAATGCCGCCTCGCATCGTGAGTTTCGATGCTTTAAGCGACACTATCCAGAAGTCTCCGAACATTTCTAGATAGACAGCCGAGCATATATGGGTGAAAACTAGCGTTCTAAGACACCGATTCAAGTCTCGAACTCTACTCTCTACATTCGATCTTTATTCGCTTGGCAAGAATTGTTAGTCTGTTTTTAGGGACAATGCGAGGTAGTGGAGTGTTATCTTTATTCAGTTTCGTTCTTTAAACCTGAAACATTCACTGTTTTAAACCACGTGTGTTAGGTTGATATTTTCCTTAATAAATAATGTTGCAACGTTGCAAATCTTCTCTGCCTAATTTATTATCCCACGGGACAACCCTAGCTACCTACGGGACAACTCCAGTGTCAGACGGGACAACACTAGCAACCTATGTGACCACACCATTTACACTCAGGATAACTCCAATATCGCACAGGGCAACCCTAGAAACCTACGGGACAATTCCAGCAACACACGGGACAACTCTAGCAACACACGGTACAACTCAAGCAACACACGGTACCAACTCAAGCAACACACGGGACAACTCTAACAATTCACAGGACTACTATAACGTATCCATGTCTCTCTCTCTCTCTCTCTCTCTGCGTTCAAGACTCAATCAGAGTAGGATTTCAGACTCTCACATGCAAACAGCTGTCTGTTTAAGTGAATTGATCGACCCACAGACAGAACATCATAATTAGAGTCTATTAGATCCACCCTGATTGAATACCTGTTAAAACGTTGCACTGTGTTCTGCGCCAGTGGCCCAGTGCATCCGATTTCAGCCAGCATTTTATCCAGGTTTGCTTTCCTTAGCCTTTGATTGTCCCCAATCTTCCTGCAAGGCAGCAGATTGTCTTTTCTGTAGGGGGATTCTGCCCTTAGATGGTAGGCCCTCCCAGGTTTACGAGCACCATCTGCCCGAGTCACTAGAAATGACTAACACAGACATGCACACACAAAGATATGAGATGTGACTAACACAGACATGCACACACAAAGATATGAATGTGACAACACAGCACACACACACAGATATATGATATATGACTACACAGACACACTCTAAAATATGAGATATGACTAACACAGTCATGCACACACAAAGATATGAGATATGACTAACGTAAACATGCACTCACAAAGATAGGAGATGTGACTACATAGACATGCACGCACAAAGATATGAGATATGACTAACACAGACACACAAATATATGAGACATGACTAACATAGACAGACACACATTAAGATATGAGATGTGTCTAGCATGGACATACACACAAATATATGAGACATGACTAACATAGACATGCACACACAAGGTATGAGATGTGACTAACATAGATATGCACACAAGGATATGAGATGTGACTAACATAGATATGCACACAAGGATATGAGATGTGACTAACATAGATATGCACACAAAGATATGAGATGTGACTAACATAGACATGCACACAAAGATATGAGATATGACTAACACAGATAGACACTAAGATATGAGATATGACTAAACACAGACACACACAAAGATATGAGACATGATTAACACGGACACACACCAATATATGAGATATGACTAACATGACACACACCAAGATATGAGCCATGGCTAGCACACAGACACAGGCTAAGATATGAGCCATGGCTAGCACTGAAACACATTAAGACATGAGCCATGACTAGCACGGAAATACACCAAGATATGAACCATGGCCAGCACAGACACACACCAAGATATGAGCCATGGCTATCACAGACTCCCACTAAGATATGAGCTACGACTAACACGGATATAGACCGAGAATTGAGCCATGGCTATCACAGACACCCACCAAGATAGAAACCATGGATATCACATACACACACAAAGATATGAGCCATGGCCAGCACATACACCCACCAAGATAGTAACCATGTCTATCACATACACACACAAAGATAGGAGCCACTGTTAGCACAGACAACCACCAAGATATATGCCACGACTAACATATACACTTGGTAACGTCCACTAAAGTTTGTCCGAGGTTCCCAGTAAAGTTTCTACTGACGACCACGAAGATCCAAAACTTGCAGGCATGGTGGGCGTGGCTGACGTGCTGGAAGATCAGCCGGATAAGACCTTCAGAGAATGTCAATTTCATGTCCCCTGAGATTTGAGTCCGCATCAGATAGTACAGCCTAGCCACGTGGCTGGGTGCGTTCATGATGATGTAAGACAGAGACAAGGCAAAGAGCAGTCTAGCCACACGAACCTGGGCGCTAGCTCGCACTGAGCTCCACCTAGGATCGTTGATCGGTTTCAGCTCGGAAACTTCCAGCATCGGCAGGCCACTGAGCTTCTTCCACCAGGACTTGTGTCTGATGGACAGAACGATCGTGAAGAGCATGACAGTAATGGCGATCAGCGGTAGTAGCAACGTTACTACCGAGTCAATGTAGGTTATTATGTGCAAGAACATCAGCCTTGGACTTGGCAAGCATTTCTCAAGACCTATCTCGTTTGGCGTTACCTCAGCAGCAACAGCGGTGGCCATATACAGCAACAACGACAAGACTAGAATGCACATGACCATGATACTGGCGCGTCGCCTTGTGCACATAACCACAAAGCTTGTTGGAAGACATATGGTGATGTAACTCTCTCACTGTTATGCACACAAGGTACCATACGGACAGAAAGCTAAATACGTAGGTGGCGAAAAACGAATTCTGCAAATTCTGATCCTGGCCGTTGGGCTTTGTTCAAACGCAAACAAGCATCCATCTTGGTGCGTCCATCTTGGTATCCATGTGTGTATATATATATATATATATATATATATGTGTGTGTGTGTGTGTGTGTGCGTGTGTGTGATATTTCCTTGGCAAATAGACATGAGTGTTGAGAAATAGAAATTCAGCAGTAATTGGAAAGTGAGGGCATGCTAAATAATGAGGATGTAACGAGGGGTTTTTGGGCCGAGAGAAAGGATTTCAGGAAAAGAGAACTGGGGATTTCAGCCCCTAAGGAAATGTTGCATTTTTTTCTGCTTTGAACAAAAATAAAACTGCAAATTTTCTGCTTTTAATTCATTTGTCATATCGATTCTAATATTAAATGAAAAGGATTACATTTTGTTATAGTAGGAAATTGTAATGGAGGTGATCTCCATGATGTGACAATGATGTTTGAGAAAGACCTTCATTTATTATTTTTGTCTCTAATAACTGCCTCGCTACTGAGTGTCGAAGCCTACATTAGAAAATACGAAAGGGACTACCGTAACAAGTTATTTCATAGATGAATGAAGTATTAAATGTTACTGTAGTAAAACATATCGATTGAAGGCGAGGGGGGGGGGAGCAGTGTTATTTCTCAATCTTTTTCTTCTTCTTTTCTCTTTTCACTGATACTGTATATCATTTGTCGTTCTTGAGCTGCTCGAACTGTCTGAATTAGTGATTTTCTTTTGTTGTTACATGTCTCTATCACTGCATCTATCCATCTTCTTCTAGGTCTTCCTCTTGGTCTTTTTCCATGCATTCTCGAGAATAACGCCCTTGATGGTGATTGGTGAGGATTTATTCTGATCGGGTGGCCCAAACATTTGAGTTGTTGTTGTTCTATATATTCCAGGCAGGGTTTTATTCCTACCATTTTTCTTATGGTTTCATCTGGTATTCTATTATTTATTTATTTCTCAATACGTTCCCTAAATCAGTGAGCCCTGATTTTTGGCAGAGGAAAAAGGAATACCCAGCCGTTGGCAGAAGTGGGTACCAGGGTATTACCCTGGAAAAGTGAGGAATGTTGCTTCGC
>JAVIAB010000117.1:61624771-61709771 GCA_032433765.1 Megaustenia siamemsis
AGTGGCCCAGTGCATCCGATTTCAGCCAGCATTTTATCCAGGTTTGCTTTCCTTAGCCTTTGATTGTCCCCAATCTTCCTGCAAGGCAGCAGATTGTCTTTTCTGTAGGGGGATTCTGCCCTTAGATGGTAGGCCCTCCCAGGTTTACGAGCACCGTCTGCCGAGTCACTAGAGGTGACTAACACAGACATGCACACACAAAGATATGAGATGTGACTAACACAGACATGCACACACAAAGATATGAGATGTGACTAACACAGCACACACACACAGATATATGATATATGACTAACACAGACACACTCTAAATATGAGATATGACTAACACAGTCATGCACACACAAAGATATGAGATATGACTAACGTAAACATGCACTCACAAGATAGGAGATGTGACTAACTAACATGCACGCACAAAGATATGAGATGATGACTAAACACAGACACACAAATATATGAGACATGACTAACATAGACAGACACACATTAAGATATGAGATGTGTCTAGCATGGACATACACACAAATATATGAGACATGACTAACATAGACATGCACACACAAAGGTATGAGATGTGACTAACATAGATATGCACACAAGGATATGAGATGTGACTAACATAGATATGCACACAAGGATATGAGATGTGACTAACATAGATATGCACACAAAGATATGAGATGTGACTAACATAGACATGCACACAAAGATATGAGATATGACTAACACAGATAGACACTAAGATATGAGATATGACTAAAACAGACACACACAAAGATATGAGACATGATTAACACGGACACACACCAATATATGAGATATGACTAACATGACACACACCAAGATATGAGCCATGGCTAGCACACAGACACAGGCTAAGATATGAGCCATGGCTAGCACTGAAACACATTAAGACATGAGCCATGACTAGCACGGAAATACACCAAGATATGAACCATGGCCAGCACAGACACACACCAAGATATGAGCCATGGCTATCACAGACTCCCACTAAGATATGAGCTACGACTAACACGGATATAGACCGAGAATTGAGCCATGGCTATCACAGACACCCACCAAGATAGAAACCATGGATATCACATACCACACAAAGATATGAGCCATGGCCAGCACATACACCCACCAAGATAGTAACCATGTCTATCACATACACACACAAAGATAGGAGCCACTGTTAGCACAGACAACCACCAAGATATATGCCACGACTAACATATACACTTGGTAACGTCCACTAAAGTTTGTCCGAGGTTCCCAGTAAAGTTTCTACTGACGACCACGAAGATCCAAAACTTGCAGGCATGGTGGGCGTGGCTGACGTGCTGGAAGATCAGCCGGATAAGACCTTCAGAGAATGTCAATTTCATGTCCCCTGAGTTTTGAGTCCGCATCTGATAGTACAGCCTGGCCACGTGGCTGGGTGCGTTCATGATGATGTAAGACAGAGACAAGGCAAATAGCAGTCTAGCCACACGAACCTGGGCGCTAGCTCGCACTGAGCTCCACCTAGGATCGTTGATCGGTTTCAGCTCGGAAACTTCCAGCATCGGCAGGCCACTGAGCTTCTTCCACCAGGACTTGTGTCTGATGGACAGAACGATCGTAAAGAGCATGACAGTAATGGCGATCAGCGGTAGTAGCAACGTTACTACCGAGTCAATGTAGGTTATTATGTGCAAGAACATCAGCCTTGGACTTGGCAAGCATTTCTCAAGACCTATCTCGTTTGGCGTTACCTCAGCAGCAACAGCGGTGGCCATATACAGCAACAACGACAAGACTAGAATGCACATGACCATGATACTGGCGCGTCGCCTTGTGCACATAACCACAAAGCTTGTTGGAAGACATATGGTGATGTAACTCTCCACTGTTATGCACACAAGGTACCATACGGACAGAAAGCTAAATACGTAGGTGGCGAAAAACGAATTCTGCAAATTCTGATCCTGGCCGTTGGGCTTTGTTCAAACGCAAACAAGCATCCATCTTGGTGCGTCCATCTTGGTTTCCATGTGTGTATATATATATATATATATATATATATATGTGTGTGTGGTGTGTGTGTGCGTGTGTGTGATATTTCCTTGGCAAATAGACATGAGTGTTGAGAAATAGAAATTCAGCAGTAATTGGAAAGTGAGGGCATGCTAAATAATGAGGATGTAACGAGGGGTTTTGGGCCGAGAGAAAGGATTTCAGGAAAAGAGAACTGGGGATTTCAGCCCCTAAGGAAATGTTGCATTTTTTTCTGCTTTGAACAAAAATAAAACTGCAAATTTTCTGCTTTTATTCATTTGTCATATCGATTCTAATATTAAATGAAAAGGATTACATTTTGTTATAGTAGGAAATTGTAATGGAGGTGATCTCCATGATGTGACAATGATGTTTGAGAAAGACCTTCATTTTATTATTTTGTCTCTAATAACTGCCTCGCTACTGAGTGTCGAAGCCTACATTAGAAAATACGAAAGGGGACTACCGTAACAAGTTATTTCATAGATGAATGAAGTATTAAATGTTACTGTAGTAAAACATATCGATTGAAGGCGAGGGGGGGGGGGGGCAGTGTTATTTCTCAATCTTTTTCTTCTTCTTTTCTCTTTTCACTGATACTGTATATCATTTGTCGTTCTTGAGCTGCTCGAACTGTCTGAATTAGTGATTTTCCTTTGTTGTTACATGTCTCTATCACTGCATCTATCCATCTTCTTCTAGGTCTTCCTCTTGGTCTTTTTCATGCATTCTCGAGAATAACGCCCTTGATGGTGATTGGTGAGGATTTATTCTGATCGGGTGGCCCAAAACATTTGAGTTGTTGTTGTTCTATATACTCCAGGCAGGGTTTTATTCCTACCATTTTTCTTATGGTTTCATCTGGTATTCTATTATTTATTTATTTCTCAATACGTTCCCTAAATCAGTGAGCCCTGATTTTTGGCAGAGGAAAAAGGAATACCCAGCCGTTGGCAGAAGTGGGTACCAGGGTATTACCCTGGAAAAGTGAGAATGTTGCTTCGCATCTGAGTTTCGATGCTTGAGGCGACACTATACAGAAATCTCCGAACATTTCTGGATAGGCGACCGAGCACATATGGGTGTAAACTCGCGTGCTAAGACGCCGGTTCAAGTCTAGTACTTTACCTTTACCTGTAAAAAGATTATAAAGGGTTTCAAAAATAGCAGAAAAGGAACTCCGCTACTCTTTTCTTGGAAAAGGGAGCGACTCTTGAAACAAAGAATATGAAGTCATGCGGTCAGATCTGAAAAGGTTCTGTTGTAATGTTATCACAGAGCATCATCATCATCAGGTTCCGTGTCTGCTGACACAGGTGATAAATCTCTCCACAACTGTATATCTCTGCAGTTATTTCACAGATCTGTTGTTGACTTCCTATAAACCTACTCTTTTAAACTCTCTATTTTTCTAATTTCCCCGTGTTTCTTCTTCCCATGTTACTGTCTTTCTATTTCCTTCTCACAAAATGGTAAAAAATGATCCGATAAATGATATAATCTTTTCTTTTTGCTTTAGCCTCCTTTATAACGCCTTCATTACTCTTTTTTAGCTGTCCATATTCTAATATTTTTCTGTAAAACTACACTTCTATTGCCTCCAACGATTTTCTTGTCTGTTGTCCAATTGTTCAGGCAGGTTTCGCACCCAATATTCAAGTTAGACTCCATTTAAAACTGAAGAGCTCTCTTTCTTATTTCTATAACAAAAATTGTTTGAGCATTATTTTCCTTCATCTTTGAATGCGTCATTTTCATGAGCGGTTTTTTTTGCATCCTACGTTGTTGTACATCTACCATCTGAAATGAACATAGTTTCCATGTGTTTAAATTCATTATCCTTTCTTAATACAGTTCCACTTACTTTATAGCGAATTTAGGAGATGTTTTTTCTTTCTTGCAACTAATGCTTTTGTCTATTTGCTATTGGGGTCATGGTCTTTATTTGCACGTTTCATCAATATAGCACCAATCATATCTGAGATGGAGAATGAGACCGAGAAAGTATAGAGGCTGGGTGTAGTCCTGGCTACAAGGCGAAAAAGTATGTTGCTATTCATTGGGGAAAAAAATATGTGCACTAATACCGTGTTAATACTATGAAAACTATACTAACATTAAGGCAACTAACACCACGGCTAAAACTAAGAATAGTAAAATGTTATATCTTCTCAAACATTCTTGTATGGTGCAGAAACATGGACACTAGAAAAGAAAACAAACAGAAAATTGAAGACTTTGAAATGTGGATTTATAGAAGAATGGGAAGAACTGGATGAAAAGAAAAAAATCAAATAACGAGGTTTTAAAACAACTAAAAATGAAAAGAGAATTACTAAACACATTTCAAAAAAGACAAATGTGATTTTTGGGGCATGTTAAAAGACACAGTAGCATACTAAAAGTAATCGTGCAAGGGATAATACAAGGTAAAAGAGGCAGAGGTAGATCAAGACTAGCGTGGACGAATAACATAAAAAGATAGACAAGTCAACCTATGACAACCTGCACCATGAAAGCAAGAGACAGAGTGAAATAGCGCTCCATGGTAGCTAACCTTCGTTGCGGAAATGGCACTCAATGATGATGATGATGATGATGATGATGATGATGATGATGATGATGATGATGATGATGATGACTAGCACCAGCCACACAACACACAGTAATAAAAGAAGAGCTATTACATTTAAAAAATTCTTTTTTCTATATTAAAATTGTTGTATTGTTTGTCATAATCTATTATTAGTTTATCAAAATCGTCGTATATATTTTTGTGTGTACACGGTCAGAATGGAAACAAGAAAAAGAGTTCTTAAATGTTATGTAGAGCCAGTCTTAACATATGGATGTGAATCATGGACAATAGGACAACAGACAAGAACATCACTTGAGACTGTAGAATTATTGTTTTACAGAAGAATATTGAGAATACCACGGACAGCTAATAAGAGTAATGAAAACGTTCTGGAAGAGGCCAAAGCAAAAAGAGAGCTAATTTCCAATATTAGGAAGAAACAATCATCATTTTTTGGTCATGTAAAGAGAAGGGAACCGCTGGAGTATATTGTAACAACTGGGAAAATTGAGGAACGAAGAGATAGAGGGAAGCAAAGATAAATAATACCAGATAGCTTCAGAGAATGGCTTGGCAGAAAGTCAACAACAGAAATGATAAATAACTGTCGAGATCGAAAGTTGTGGAGATACATGATCACCTACGCCAGCAGGCATGGCACTTGATGATGATGTTACACGTTCAGAGATCAAAAGTATATAACAAATATTTTGGTAAAAAACTTGTAAAAAAGTCTATACAAAGACATTAAATACATATTGCATGAAAGCGACTCATAGCTGAATGCTGGTTGATCAAAATGACAAAGATCGATTTCAGATTTCACGTTGTGGTTACTAAAGCAGATTAGACGGTCTGGCCAAAGGGGAAGTAATCGAATTCGGAAATCAAGCTCGGTGTCAAATAATATTGCGATGATGTTGAATATGACGGACGAAAGACATAAATAAATCACAGTTTGGCTGTTAACTACAATACATTGCTACTCCCTTTTATTTTTTTTTTCCACAATGAGTTCTTTTTAAGTCGGCAAAATTTTGGTTATTTGGTTATTTGGTTATGGAAGGCCCCGGTATCACTGCAAACGAATTAAAATCCATAATTGCTCAACCACCCGTGCCAGCGTAATCATCCGAATTAATATCTCATCTTCGAAACAAAGAAAGGTAACTGTGGTCCCCATCGGTGCAGTCTCAGCACACGCCAAAAGGCATAAGGCGAAACTGCGCAGAAAGTGAACACAGCCAATTGTTCCCTGTCATACGATAACATCATTCATCGTAAACAATTGGAATATCGAAATATGATCAAAACGGATGAGGCACACAGCTCATGGTGTGCACAGAGCACTTAACTCAGTAGCTCCTGCAACGAGCCGGACTTGGAATATGAGGAAACTGCAACAAGGAACATTTTTTCATGTTCCCGCCGCCTATCCACCATATACCGGAAGTTCCAGTCGGCAAAATATTTTGCCTCAGCTGGGATTTAAACCCCGAACCTTTAGGTCTGCAAAGCAAGTGCGCTAACCACAACGCCACCGTGCTCTCACAGAGGGGATTGAAACATAATTAGAATAGCGAAAAAAGAAAGTCTCAACAAGTGACTCAAAAATATTCTTCATTCCCAAATGATCTTTAATACACGTCTCTTCCCTAATTCAAACACAAAGAGCTCTTATCTCATCTACAAATTATACTTGAACAACATTATTGAACAATTGGTCCATCTTCTCATTTATTCCAAATAGGATGAAAGGACATTATAAGACGTTATTAATTCCTCTTTTCCTCTATTAATTCTAAACATAAAAAATCATATTCTAATAATGCAGCGTTATCTAACCCTCCCCTAAAATTATGTAGCCACCAGTTTACAACCATTATCATGTGACATACCGGTTTTCGTAGGTGATCATGATCTTCTACAATTCCTTGTCCTCAGTGTGTCGCATCAGACGCAGTGTTTTTTTAATTTTTTTTTATTTTATCATCACTTTCGTTGTATTTGCAGTTGTGACCAAGTATTTCACATTTTCTCTGTTGAAGATGTGTCCTAAGAATGCTGATCACCTTTCAAGGAAACATATTTATTTCTATTTTTGTTGACAATAAACTTAATAGAGAAACTTTATATAAAAACATACATGCTACTCTCTTACGTAAAACAACTTTACGAACAAATTATTACTCACCTTTTTAAAAAAATAATTAGACGTAAAGAATTCTATAAACAATTATTACTCACCTTTTTAAAAAAAATAATTAGACGTAAAGAATTCTATAAACCAATTATTACTCACCTTTTTAAAAAAAATAATTAGACGTAAAGAATTCTATAAACCAATTATTCCTCACCTTTTTAAACAAAATTATACGTAAAGAACTCTATGAACAAATTATTACTAACTTTAAAAAAAAAATTAAACGTAAAGAAATTTATGACCAATTTATTACTCACCTTTTAAAAAAAAAATTAGACGTAAAGAACTCTATTAACAAAATATTACTCACCTTTTTTATTAAATTAGACGTGAAGAACACTATAAATGTATGATTAATTATTTCTTTCATTAAATCAAACATAAATACCATTATTATTACTTACTGAGGTAGGGACATGTAGTCTAGAAGTAAGATGTCGGTCTCTGGACAAGATGGTCTTGGGTTCGTATCCCACTGCAGGCGATAGAAATTTTATTCTTCGAAACAGTGTTTTTTTTCGTGGCTTAAACATTCCCTGAAAGTTCCCTGGACAGCTAAAAAGACCAATGAGGAAGATTTAAAAGAGGCCAACACAAAAAGGGAGCTCTTAAAAAACATCAGAAAGAAGCAATCAACATTTTTCGGGCACATCATGAGAAGAGGAAAGTTGGATTACTTGGTCACAACTGGCAAAATAAAAGGAAAGAGAGATCGCGGGCGACAAAGAGAGAAAATACTGGATAGCTTGGTGTCATGGCATGGAAAACAGTCAAGAACAGAACTGATACGATGCACTGTAGATAGAAGATTGTGGAGGGACATGATCACCTACGCCAACCGGTATAGCACATTATAATGATGATGATGAAACATTCCCTGGTCTTTTGGAAGTGAGATCCGCCTGTTGTTTGTAGTTCGATTTGTGTTCATATCTTGATATATATTTTTCTGTTGTTGTTTGTTGTTCCAGCTGAAGACCTACTTGGCCGAAACGTCGACTTTTGTTTTGTTAATTACCACGTAAAGCTGTCACCGTACCACTTTTTTCTTTTTTGTTTTTTTTTGTTTTAAATTGTCATTATCATCAGTTAACAGCAGCTTTACATCTTGTTGCATCTTGATGCCTTTACTCCCATCCGCTTGTCTAGCCCTTTCAGATAACGGCGAGAATCATAAGGTCCCGTGTGCGCCCTGCGCACGTTAAAGAACCATTGGCAGTTGAAAATCTAAAAGAGTAGGCCACAAAAGGCCGCTGCCAGGCGTAGCATTGTTTGAATGAGCAATCTACCAATGTGTCGGGCTAAAAGGTGCAGATATCGTAAGCTTTCTATAAATTAGCGACTTCACGTCAACATAACGGATGAAAGCTAAGAATAAAGAACAGAAATAAAACAGTGGCTATGAGATCAAGTAGAGCCGTGATAGCTCAGTGGTTAGTGAACTGGACTACAAATGGAAAAGAGATAGGGTTCGATCCCAACCGACGGTTTCCGGGTTCACCCAGCCTTAAATGGGTTGCGGATTTTTTTCTGGGAAAGTAAAGCGGCACGGAAGTAATACTGACCACGTTACCCCAAAAATCATGTGCTGAAGGTCTGTAAAATTTATGGTCACTAACACCATATTCCCTCACGCCACTTGGCGTGACGGAGCTCTTTACTTTTTTACTTTTTATTAGATCAAGTGAATTTGAATTCTATCGCAGCTTTTCCAGTCGGTCCAGCTGAGGAAAAAATAGGTACTTACCTCAATGAGTTAGGAAAGAGGAAATAAGAGTGAGGATGATAATTGTACCCTTCACCCCAAATGGTGGATATAATTAGGTGACATTTCACTCACTTACGACATGGATACATTACGGGGATAACTTTTTTTAAAAACATGTTATTTCAACAGTTTAAAACAATCCCTTTCAATAAATCTAGCGTCATCATCATCATCATCATCGAGTTGCGTATCCTCTGCAGAACGTTGCATTCACCACAGCTGGTCGGAGAGAATCTTCGTCTATAACCAGATCTCGCACTTCGTCTGTTATCATTTTAAAGATCTCGATGACGTCTTGAAACCACAATCTTCTTGGTCTGCTCGTTTGCCTTGATTTCTTGACAGTTGACAACCAGGGGATCAATCCAGAGGAAGAGGTAAAAATCTATAATAATATTCATTTATTATTGTTTGTCTCCAGTCTAAACCATTGGAAACTACTATTCGTGCTGTTTCGTCCTAAATGTTTACCCGAAACGCAAGTATTCAGTCCTACACTATCCAGGAGATACTTGTCTTAATAGGAAAAATACAGATACACTATGTATTCTCGAGCTGTGACCGCGCAGCCCTATGCTACAATCACGAGAATACCTGCGTGAAAGACATCTCATTGGCTAATTTTTTAGTTAGCCGAGGTGGCAGTGTTTCCTAGCGTTTGGCTTTTCGTGGGAAGGCGCTGTGTCATGAAGTACGGGTTCGGTCTTGCTTCGAACCATATATTGTTCTTTGTTTTTTTCTGTTGTTGATTATTTGTCATTTTTTCCCGAGTGCTGTAAACATACCTCTTCCTCTGAATTGATTCGTAGTCTACAACCAGTAGTTTGTCGTTGCTTTCTAATTGGTTCTTACCATTTAACACATTTGGCCCGGAGTTCCCTGAACCCGGTACCTTGGCAGTCTACAACCACTAGTTTGCCATTGCTTTCTAATTTATTCTTACCATTTAACATATTTGGTCCCGAAGTCCCTGAACCCGGTACCTTGGCAGTCTACAACCAGTAGTTTATCATTGCTTTCTAATTGGTTCTTACCATTTAACACATTTGGCCCCAGTGTTATCTGAACCCGATACCAGAATGTCAAGTTTTTTGCCTTTAAGACCGTTTTCGACTATGTTGATATTTCGCCATTTCTGTCAGCAGATGCGTGTATTATTGAAAAAAAAAAATCAAACGTCATCACTATACGATCATTATTTATTACGTTTTTTCTTTAAATCAAACGTCAACAACATTACAAAGTCAATAATTATCCCATCCACTCATTAAACCAAGCGTAAATAGCTTTAACACATTATTTTATCCTTAATGTAACGTAAACAACTTTGAAGAATATTTTACCTTGCATTTCCTCCACAACTCTGGACTATATTTATTTTTTAATAAAAAATAAAATCAAATTAATTTTTTTTCCAGGCATGCAACGCAAACAATTGATACAATCACTTGATGTCGCCCAAGCCAATGGCTGATAATCTTATCCCTCTATATGTCATCCGTAACGGACGGCAATGTTCTACGTAAATCCCTCAACAAAAGAATTGAGACCAAAGTCTTTAACTACCCAATCGATCTGCTGTGTTCATTCGGCCGTCCTCATTCATCATTGTTGGCTGCGTCTTTGATCCGTGAGTAAAACATAACGCATTTGTGGTCTTTCTTTCAAACTGAAACAAAGAATGTTTTCAAACGTTATCAAATCCCTTCAGGTTTTGATTTTTTTGCAGAAACAAAACCATTTTGCCAGTAACAGCATTACGTTGGTGTAATCATAAACAAACATATATTCACAAGAAAATATTCATTATTTTACTTCTGATGGGAAATATCGTTGAGTTAACATTTCTGCTGTAGACTTTGAAAGCTGAAGACGGTACAAAGGTCATTGCTATTGAATTGGAATATCTAGGAAGAATTTTGAATGTAAAATAAAAATGCAATACAGATTGAGATGTCTAGGAAGAAATTTTGAATGTAAAAAAAAATTCAATACAGATTGAGATGTCTAGGAACAATTTTGAATGTAAAAAAATGCAATACAGATTGAGATGTCTAGGAACAATTTTGAATGTAAAAAAAATTCAATACAGATTGAGATGTCTAGGAAGAAATTTGAATGTAAAAAAAAAATCAATACAGATTGAGATGTCTAGGAAGAATTTTGAATGTAAAAAAAAAATTCAATACAGATTGAGATGTCTAGGAAGAATTTTGAATGTAAAAGAAAAGTTACAATAAAGATTGAGATGTCTAGGAAGAAGTTTGAATGTAAAAAAAAAATACAATAAAGATTGAGATGCTAGAAGCAATGGTGGTAGGTAGTAATCAAAACGTGAATTACTACAAATCAAAACTACTACATTAAAAAAATTAAAAAGAAATATTTGTTTACTAATTATATTGCAGATTACTGAAAATAGCCACCATCAATATGAATTCTTCTACTTCTTCTACTCCTTTATCTCTGGTGGTTAGTGTGTACCATTGGCAGATTTTGTCAATCTTTCTTTACAGGTTTTCTTTGCAATCTGTAAATCATGGACACTCTCGCAAACAGCAAGTAAGAAAATGGATTAATTCGAAACAAAATGTTACAGAAAAATCTTTAAGAAACCTTGGATAATGAAAAAGGGAAATGAAGACATTTTAACAGATTTAAACATTACAAAGAGCTGGCTTATAAACACTATTCTACAGGGGAAATTACAATACTATGGCTACGTCAAAAGACACAAAGGACTGGAAAGAACAGTAATGGAAGGCATGGTTCCCATGGCAACGTCGACGCGCCAGGGGCAGACCAAGAAGAAGGTGGTTTCAGGACATTATGGAGACATTGAATACGACAACAGAAGAAGTTGGAGATCTGGCCAGAGACACAGATTCTTTCAGACGAGCTGTGGTAAACGCAATGTTCTGCAAAGGGCAAGTTACTTGAAGATGAATATAATAAAGATGATGGTGATGATGAAGATGACAGTAACATGGACACCCCCTTCTCCACGACTTAGTCTAGCTTATCTCAAGTTTGTAGAAACGTTGTTTGCGATGCTTTCTACTTGTGGATTCTCTTGGCTATTTATTTTTCTCTTTAACAATTAAGCTCCAGAGATTAGTAGTTCAATATTACAGAGAATATTTTATACATTCTCTTAAAGTCCGCTCAAAGACACGCCTATTTCTTGTTTAGTGCCATCAAAGTTTGAGTAGTGCTATTTGAAATATTTCATTTAATTAATTTCCGTCTTAATCAAACGATGCTGTGCGTTCGTCTTTCTCTTCCATTTGTTTCTCTTTCTCCATCTCCTTATCACTTCCTTCCTTCCTTCCTTCCTTCCTTCCTTCCTTCCTTCCTTCCTTCCTAGGAATTCCTTCCTTCCTTCTTTCTCTCCATTCTCTGTTTTTTACTGTCTTTAATAACCTGTCACCTTTGTACTCTATTTCTCGCACCCCCCACTCATTACGTTCTTACAGGCGCTGAATATCGAACACCGATGAATATAATTAAGTGTATCGAATATGCCCGTGTCGCTTTTCTAGAGAATTTCTAAATTATACATCATCGAGTCCAGACAGGCTGGTTCGATTAGGTCTCCCGATAATGGGATATGAACGCGTCTTTTAGTTAAAGTACGCAGCCCTAGATTACCCTTAGTTTCGTTTCTGTGTTGAGCTAGAATTTTCTCCAAATGCTGTGTAAATTGGCAAAATTTATCTCTACTGTTCCTTCCTTTGCTGTTATTCTCGTTGGTGTGTCAGCTATTTTGCCACATCCGTTTGCCATAAGAATCTTCAACCTAGGATACGGATAACATGAGATTAGTAAGAGTTATATTTAGTAACATAAGATTAGTAAGTGTTATATTTAGTAACAGAAGATTAGTAAGTTATATATTTAGTAACATGAGATTAGTAAGAGGTATATTTAGTAACATGAGATTAGTAAGAGTTATATTTAGTAACATAACATTTGTAACTTATATATTTAGTAACATGAGATTAGTAAGTTATATATTTAGTAACATGAGATTAGTAAGAGGCATATTTAGTAACATGAGATTAGTAAGAGGCATATTTAGTAACATGAGATTAGTAAGAGGCATATTTAGTAACATGAGATTAGTAAGAGTTATATGTAGTAACATAAGATTAGTAAATTATATAATTAATACCATGAGATTAGTAAGAGTTATATTTAGTAACAGAAGATTAGTAAGTTATATATTTAGTAACATAAGATTAGTAATTTATATATTTAGTAACATGAGATTAATAAGTTATATATATTTAGTAACATGAGATTAGTAAGAGTTATATTTAGTAACAGAAGATTAGTAAGTTATATATTTAGTAACATGAGATTAATAAGTTATATATTTAGTAACATGAGATTAGTAAGAGTTATATTTAGTAACAGAAGATTAGTAAGAATTATATTTAGTAACATTAGATTTGTATGAGTTTCATTTACTAACATGAAATATGAGGGTACGGTATAAACATATAGCGCCATTTGTTAGTGCAAAAGAAGGGGTGTTATTAGCTTGTAAACTATTCCTACATTTCCAGCAAGACTTGTTTAGGAAGATAACTCCAGATTGCTAAGTTAAACAAATGGTCTTAAGAAAACCGTATAAGGGCCGTAATTTGAGAGTTTTAGTTGAACTCAAAATTCTGAGACTAGAAGTCTTAATTTTGGTAGAAACCTGACGAGATAACTTGCAGAAAGGACAAAACAGCTTCAACCATTCAGGAAGTCCAGCACAGAGCAAAGTGCGTACTTCTTGCGAATTATACTCCTTTCAAGCTAGGATGGAGTCTACCAGGTTGTCAGAAAATGTATATGCCTCTGAATGTATCGGAAGCAAAGTTGATAGCTTAGTGATGAGAGGGATCTCGATATTACATTTGTAGGTTAAGTGGATTACACGTAGTCAACTTTAGATACAGTATTTTTGGTTTCTTTTCTTTTTTATACATTTTGAAAACCGCTCGTTGTGGTCATAAGGATTTATATATATATATATATATATATATATATATAATATATATATATATGTGTCATCTGGTTTCTTATGTTGTTACATTCTTATTTCCGGCTTGATAGTCATCATCATCATCATCTGCCACGCCGGTTGACGATCGCGATCATGTCTTTCCACAATTCTCTGGCTACCGAGCCACGACATCGCGCTATCTAATGCCATCATTGTTTCTCCCATTCTCTGTATTTTACTAATCACAGTTATAGTTAGTCGAAGGCCCCGGTATCTTAAACCCATAACTGCTCAACAGCCCGTGCCTGTGGAATCATCCGAATAAAAATCTCATCTCACGGAAGGATCCAAACATAGAAAGGTAGCTGCAGTCCCTATCATAGCAGCCACATCAAACGTCAAAAGACATAAGACACAGCCGCACTGAAAGTGAACGCAACTATCTCGCTGTCATATGATATTATCATTCATCGTAAGCAATCGAAATATCGGGAGCCGCGATAGCTCAGTGGTTAGTGAACTGGACTACAAAGGACAAGGGGTAGGGTTCGATCCCAACCGACGGCTTCTGGGTTCATCCAGCCTTAAATGGGTACCGAATTTTTTTCTGGGAAAGTAAACCAGCACGTGCGTAATACCGACCACATTACTCCAAAAATCATGTGCTGAAGGTCTGTAAAATATAGGGTCACTAACACCATATTTCCCTATACGCCACTTGGCGTGACGGGGGTCCTTTACTTACTTACTAATCGAAATATCGATTAGCACGATCTGATGAAAAACACAGCTCGGGGTGTGCACAGAGAACTAAACTCAGCAGCTCCGGAAGCAGGCAGGACTTGGTAAATACATTTCTGTCAGAATTCACGGTTATATACGCAAAATACACATTTCAGTCAAAATTCTCATGAAATTTAAAAAAATAAAGCAAAACGAGTTTTCATTGTAGAAAAACCTGCAAAACAGAGCCATTATATTACCTTGTATCCGAATGCAGCATGGAAGTCATCTTACATAATATAATCTCGTTAGAAATATAGCCCTCTATTTAGCATTGGTTCTTAGATGTGAGCTGTCTGGAAAACTAATTAGTGTGGCTTCCTATTAACCTTGTTTGTCGTTCACTCTTATTACTAGTCTTATTTCCACAATGTCATTTGAAGGACAGTGCTTGTTATCTTCCTCATTATATTCTTCTATATTTAAAATCTACCCTGCACTTATCTCCTTACTTGTTTTTTTGTTCATTTTTTTTTTTACCTTTTTGATCTTTCAGTTCCAGCCTGCCAACGATACACTCTCTGCCATTTTAAATTATTCTATCTATCTATTGACCTTTCGAGCCGTAACCGGCCCATAGGGCGTAGACCAAGATACACCTTCTCCTATATGAATTTTTGTTCTAGCAGTTTTCTTTTAAAGATATTTTATCAAATCTCGCCATCTGTCTCTGTTCTGTGCAAGCAGTTCTATCTCATTGAGGGAGCCGACTCCTGCTGCTCTTGCCTCTCTCATCAATGTTCTTCTCAGTGTCTCCCTGGGTCTTCCTCTTTTCCTTTTACCTGTTGTTTCCCATATGAGGGCTTGCTTTGCTATTCGATTATTATCTCTTCTCATCACATGTCCAACGTATGACCATCGTCTTTTCTTTATTACTGAAGATATTAGTGGTTGATTGGCGATTTCTCTAATTTCCTCATTTGTTTTGAATTCGTTCCATGCTATACCAAGTATTTTCCTTAGACATTTATTTTCGAATGCGTTCAACTTTGTTTCTATATCTCTTGTTGTTTTCCAGCTTTCACACGCATACGTAAGGAGTTGATAGTACATTTGATTTGAATAGCCTAAGTTTTGTGTTTGTGCTAATGAGTTTTGATTTCCACAACTTTTCAAGGCTTCTGAAAGACATTGCTGCTTTAGCTATTCTGATTCTAATTTCTTTGCTCGTATCCCCTTCTCGATCAATGTGACTTCCAAGATAGATAAAGTGATTGATCTCTTCTACTGGTTTGTTTTCCATGTATATTTTGTCACTTGTTGGAATTAAACTTTTCATGACTTTAGTCTTTTCATGATTGACCTCAAGCCCAATTTTGCTGGCTATTGATGATAGTTCATTTGTGTTTTCCTGCATCGTTTTATCGTTTTTATCTGACTGCTAATGAGAACTATGTCATCAGCAAAGTCGAGGTCCTCCAAATGGTCTCCTTGTATCCATTCGATGCCTTTATTACCAGTGCAGCATTTCTTCATTATGAAGTCCATAACAACTCCATATAACAAGGACGATAAAATACATCCTTGTTTAACCCCAGTTTCTATTGGGAAACATTCGCTCAGTCCTTCCTCTGTTCGAACTGCACACGTGTAACCATCATACATGTCTTTTTAATTATTACTTCAGGTTTATTTTCTTCTCTTGATTTCTTGTTTTTCTCTCATTTATACAAGATTTGAAAAAAAAATTGGGTCTTTTTTACAGTGATTAAAAAAAAATTAATTGATTTATATATCCCCATAATTCTTTGGAGCCGCGATAACTCAGTGGTTAGTGAACTGGACTACAAAGGACAAGGGTAGGGTTCGATCCTAACTTACAGCTTCCGGGTTCACCCGGCCTTTAATGGGTACCGGATTTTTTTCTGGGAAAGTAAAGCAGCACGGGCGAAGTACCAACCACATTACCCCAAAAATCATGTGCTGAAGGTCTGTAAAATTTATGGTCACTAACACCATAATCCTATACGCCACATGGCGTGACGGGGGCACTTTGCTTTTTTTTTTTTACATAATTCTTTCTTTCCATCCTTCTTTCTTTCTTTCTTTCTTTCTTCTTTCTTTCTTTCTTTCTTTCTTTTCTTTCTTTCTTTCTTTTCTTTCTTTCTTTCTTTCTCTCTCTCTCTTTCTTTCTTTCCTTCTTTTTTCTCTCTCTCTCACTCTTTCTTTCTATCTCTTCCTTTGTGTGTATATTCCATGTATCATTCTTGAATATTTGCAACTCTTTTCTATTATCATATTTTACCTGTACAGTGCAGGTAAACAAATTAAAATTAAAGCACTATCACTTAAAGTACTATCTCCATATTCCGTGCCCAGGTAGAGTAGGTATAGAGAAATGAGGAAGAAAGCACCACTGTTGCTGGTGAAATGACCATATACCTGCACTAGTTAAAGATCTTCTTCTTCTTCTTCTTTCCTTCCTCATCTGCCTTTCAGCGTCGAGGGGAGATATAATTTGCGGTCTTTTGCTCTTCTGTTCGCCTCTGCTGCTGTTATGTTTCCTAGTGCTTCTAATATTCCATCGATCCATCTTTTTCGTGGTCGACCCTTGGGTCTGTTGTTCTCACAACGTTTGTTGAAGGCTCGTTGTGTTGTGTTTTGTTCTTTCTGCCTTGTCACGTGGCCGAACCATTTTATCTGTTGTTTCCTTATATATTCTATGGCGGCTGCTATTCCTAGCTTTTTTCTCAGTTCTACATTTCTGATCTTATCTCTCAGACTGTTTCCTGTCATTCGTCTAACACATTTCATCTCTGTAGAGGTTATTTTTCTTATTGTTCTTGCATCTAGAGTCCAGGTCTGGCATTGGTAGCACAACGTTGGGATGAGATTGTATTGTAGAGTCCAGGTCTGGCATTGGTAGCACAACGTTGGAATGAAGATTGTATTGTAGAGTCCAGGTCTGGCATTGGTAGCACAACGTTGGAATGAAGATTGTATTGTAGAGTCCAGGTCTGGCATTGGTAGCACAACGTTGGAATGAAGATTGTATTGTAGAGTCCAGGTCTGGCATTGGTAGCACAACGTTGGAATGAAGATTGTATTGTAGAGTCCAGGTCTGGCATTGGTAGCACAACGTTGGAATGAAGATTGTATTGTAGAGTCCAGGTCTGGCATTGGTAGCACAACGTTGGAATGAAGATTGTATTGTAGAGTCCAGGTCTGGCATTGGTAGCACAACGTTGGAATGAAGATTGTATTGTAGAGTCCAGGTCTGGCATTGGTAGCACAACGTTGGAATGAAGATTGTATTGTATAGTGCTCGTTTTGCCTCCAGAGCTATTTCCCTGTTAAAGTTAACACACTGAAATAAGGGCAAATTAGAAGAACAGCCCTTATTTAATTCTGGTAAGTGATCGCACATCATGGAGAACCTGTATAATAATAGCATAACACCATTTGAGACTGTACTATGGCAAAACATGCAAGAGAAAAGACTCATGAAAAAAGATGGAAAACCCTGTGGTCGTTTGACTTGTTCATTCTGTGGCTGAATGTGCCTGTCAGACATTGGTAGAATCAGCCACGAGAGAAGCTGTTCGACAAAGTAAAACCTAATAATAAAATACACAGTAGTCTCCACAAATCCGTCTGATAAGCGAAAAGGGCCATATTGTGCAGATATGAGAAGCCTATGAACGTGCAACACAAAGTGTACACATTAAAACGCAGCCAACATGGAATAATGAAATATTTTATTTTCTTTGTTATAATGTGTGTACATTTTTATTAACCCTTTATAGGACTGTCTAAATGAAACTTTCTTTAAATGCATCTTTATTTCCCATGTAAACGAAGTCAAATTATGTCATCATCATCATCATCAAGTACCGGGCCTGCTGGAGTAGGTGATCATGTCTCTCCACAACTTTCGATCAAGACAGTTATTTATCATTTCTGTTTTTGACCTTCTGCCAAGCCATTCTTTTAAGCTGTCTGGTATCTTTTCTCTTTGCTTCCCTCTATCTCTTCGTCCCTCAATTTTCCCAGTTGTTACAATATATTCCAGCTGTTCCCTTCTCATCACGTGGCCAAAAAAATGATGAAATTATGTAATATATACATTTTTTCTAGGATATCTTCAAGTCTTGTGTATACAACTGCTGCAATGGCATTGCTATGGTTATGGTTAGTCGATGACCCTGGTATCACTGCAAACGAATTAAAATCCACAATTGCCCAACCACCCGTGGCAGTGGAATGATCCGAATGAAAAAAACTCATCTCATTGAAGGATACAAAACAAAGAAAGGCAGCTGCAGTCCCCATCACAGCAGCAACAGCACACGCTGAAAGGCATAAGGCCAAGCGGCACCGAAAGTAACCATGACATTATATTTTATTGAAGATAATTTAGGTAATTATTTTAGAGGAAAAGGGGGGGGGCGTGTGTGGTGAGAACTGACACATTACGGTATCATTAAGCGATTACTTTGCAAGTCGAACTTTCACACAACATCAACCTCCTCTATAGGTCAAAACTCAAAATATTGATGTCCTCATTATTTAAGAATCTTCAGAGCGAGCTATTATTGATCTTATCGGTATTATCCAAACCCAGATTAACTTAAAGACGACAACGTGATCCTCATCGTCATCGTCGAAGGATATACAACTTTGGACAAAGCCATAAAAAAATGGGGCGTTCATCGTAGACGATGGAATATGTGGACAACAATGTCGACGCCAGCTGTATTCTGTTGATATCATGACTAACTAGAAACATCTCTCTCTCTCTCTCTCTCTCTGCGTTCAGGACTCAATCAGAGTAAGGATTCCAGACTCTCACATGAAGTCAGCTGTCAGGCTAAGTGTGTTGATCGCCCCCAAAGACAGAACATCACAATTAGAGCCTGTCAGATCCACTCTGACTGAACACCTGTTAATACGTTGCACTGTGTTCTGCGCCAGTGGCCCAGTGCATCCGATTTCAGCCAGCATTTTATTCGGGTTTGCTTTCCCTAACTAGAAACATGAGATTTATTGCAATCTCATTATTTTAGTACTTGTAAACAAGTCAATCTGTTGAGATAACATTATTACAACAACAAAAAATAAATTAAAGTGCTACCGTCCCGCCAAGTGGCGTATAGGGAATATGGTTTTAGTGACCATACATTTTACACACCTTCAGCACATGATTTTTGGGGGTAATGTGGTCGGTATTACGCCCGTGCCGCTTTACTTTCCCAGAGAAAAATCAGGTACCCATTTAAGGCTGGGTGAACCCAGAAGCCGTCGGTGGGGATCGAACCCTACCTCTTGTCCTTTGTAGTCCAGTTCACTAACCACTGAGCTATCGCGGCTCCCGAGATAACATTATACTAACATCTCTTAGAGCTGCGGTAACGAAGTAATTAGAGTGAACGTTACTGACCAGAATGATCTGAGTTCAAACCCCGGGTCCCGCAAATTGAACCGATACTGCTGTAAATGTATACGGGGTCGAGGCAAAGAAATGCAAATAAATGGATAAAAATGCGAAGCTGTAGTAAAGCTGAATGTGACGGATGTCATTTTTGGTAATTACAGCGCGCACCCGCGAATCATTCTTTCTCCTTCTTGCCACGGTCCACGACACAGGGAAGACGTTTTTTGTTTCTTAAACCAGTTTCGATTATTTTGTTTTGGTTGTTTCATTACTATTTATCTATGCAGGATTAGTTTTATTCACTTACATATATGTGTGTGTGTTGTTTGTTTGTTCCTGCTGAAGGCCTATCGAGCCGAAACGTCGTTTAAATGTGTGTCGTCTATCAATTACGTAAAGCTAATACCATTATCTTCTTCTTCTTCTACCTTTTTAGCTCCCTATGGAGCTTAGGTCTTCAACAAACACTTTCCAAATCGTTCTGATTTTTGCCATTCTTTTAAGATCATTCCATGTCTTCCCCATCATCTTCATCTCTGCTTCTATCTGTCTTCTCCAAGAATTCCTTGGTCTTCCTCTTTGTCATTGTCAAGTTTAATACCATTATACTTTATATCATTTATCATACCATACCATTTATACCATTTTTCTTTTTTCAATTTTCCTTGTAAATTTAAACAATTTTTGTTTTTGCTGGAAAGTAGGACAGTCTCACATGACACATGCTGTTGACACACACTGGCACTAATAGATGATTCCGTCATGCAATAAAACCCCCATTACCGTCTTATATTACACACTGTCTTGAACCACTGATACAGTAGTTAATTTGCTCTATGATGTCTTCCCAGAAACATCCAAATGCTTTTTTCTGTTTATACATTCAAGCTGATAAGAAGTTTACATTTTATATTTTCGTTTATATTTAAATTTATTTTTGTATTATTTTGATTTATATAAATATATTTTTTACTTTATATTTTAATTTATGTTTGTATTATTTATATTTGTATATTTTGATTTTTATAGTTTATTTTTTTAGTTTATATTTTAGTTTAGTTTATTTTATATTTTAGCTTATATTTTAAAAATAAAAAAAAAACTTTTGTTGTTAATTATTGAATCTTGTGCACACCAAAGCTGTAACACTGTTTTCATCTTTGATTTTTTCTTTGTTTGTTACCAAGCATTAACTACTAAAATATCACTCATACATAAACATTTTTCTCTGTAGCTAAAAAATTAACGTTTTGCGTGTCAGGCCACAAATTGAAACCGCTCCCACAGAATACTAATGTTAAGAATGAGTAAAATTTACTAGGTTCCGGACATCTACACCTATAAATGTTGAATTATTTGGAAGATATAAACTAAAATACCATTTCTAGATGAAAAGAAGCAGCATATTTGTGACTTACAATAGTGGACTCATTTTTGTGTTGGTTGAGGAAAAATGAGCACCTTAGAGCTTGTACCACATTTTCAGTTGTCCGTTCTGACACCTTACTCTTTACCAACCCAGCTATCCAACCGACCGACCGCCGATCAATTGACTGACCGACCAACCAACCAACAAATCAACCAACCCATTAACAAACCTATCAACCCACCAATTAATCTACCAACCAATCCACTAACCAACCAACCAACCAACCAATCCACTAACCAACCAACCAACCCACCAATCTACTAACCAACCAACCAATCCATAAACCAACCAACCCATCAATCCACTAACCAACCAATCCACAATCCACTAACCAACCAACCCACCAATCTACTAACCAACCAACCAATCTATAAACCAACCAACCAACCCACCAATCCACTAACCAACCAACCCACCAATCCACTAACCAACCAACCCACCAATCCTCTAACCAACCAACCCATCAATCCACTAACCAACCAACCAACCCACCGATCCACTAACCAATCAACCAACCAATTCACTAACCAACCAACCCTCAAATCCACTAATCAACCAACCAACCCACTAACCAACCCACCAACCAACCAACCAACCAAACAACCAACCAACCAACTAACTAACCAACTAATCAACTACATTTATTCTAAAACACAAACATTCAGCAGTCATCACGTCGCACTAATCAATATAACGCACAATTGAACTTTGATTTTTAAATTATTCACTTTTTAATCGGATAGAGACTATCGCATTAAAGTTTAAATGTTTGAAAAAAAACCTGAGTCTAACTCTACTGTAGTGTTAATTGTAACCCTGGAAACGATCCGCTTAGAACGAACAGTCCCATAACTGAAGCGTAATATTGTATACTTGCAATGGGAATAAGATTACAGATATTTTCATTTCAGGCTAGGTTTTATAATAATCAATAGCCGGTATAATATATTGAACGGATAAAACGTCTGTTTTTAGACCACTCGCTGGAGTAGAATGTGATATAACAAATGTGAATTACTTCAGAGTTGGATTTTTTTACTTGCTTTACTGCGTAATTATACGGTGTTTTTTTTTGGTTATTACTGTAGATTGTGTAGCTTTTCGTTACGCGAGGCTGCTTCATGGATAAATAGCTATGAAGTAGCCAGGGAGAGAACTGTTTCTGTGACGTCATGAGCAGGAGCTGCACATTTTCTCAGCGTTTCTCGGATTCGTGGCTGAAAATCGTATGGTCAGTGCCACCAAAAGGTTGTTAGACGATCTTGTGTAACATAAGGGCACTCTTGTGTAAACTATCATAACGGAACTATTTTAGAAGATATAGTGACGCTATTTTGGAAGATATAACAGTGGCGCCATTGTAGAAGATATAACAGTGGTGCCATTGTAGAATATATCATAGTGGCGCTATTTTGGAAGATATAACAGTGGCGCCATTGTAGAAGATATAACAGTGGTGCCATTGTAGAAGATATCATAGTGGCGCTATTTTGGAAGATATAACAGTGGCGCCATTGTAGAAGATATAACAGTGGTGCCATTGTAGAAGATATCATAGTGGCGCTATTTTGGAAGATATCACAGTGGTGCCATCGTAGAAGATATCACAGTGGCACTATTGTATAAGATATCACAGTGACGCCCTTGTGAAAACAAATCATAGTGGAGCTCTTGTCCAAACTATCTAGATGAGCCCTTGTGTAAACTATCATAAATCGGCCCTCATGTAAACTATCATAGAAGCGCCCTTGTCCAAACTATCATAGACGCGCCCTTGTGTAAACTATCATAGACGCGCCCTTGTATAAATATCATGTGGTCGTTCTTGTACAAGTTATCATTGCAGCTCCTTGTGTAAACTATTGTAGTGGTGCGCTTTTGCAAACTATCATAGATGCGCCCTTGTGCTAGACTCTCATAGATGTGCCTTTGTGCTGGACTCTCAAAGATGCGCCCTTGCGCTAGACTCTCATTGCGGCATTCTTGTGCAAACTTTCACAGTTGAGGTGTCCTTGTATACATTATTAATAGTCAGTGTTCAAGGTATAACAAGGGGTAGGGTTCGATCTCAACCGACGGGGTCCAGGTTCACCAGCCTTAAATGGGTACCAGATTTTTTTCTGGGAAAGTAAAGCAGCACGGGCGTAATACCGACCACATTACCCAAAAATCATGTGTAAAAGTGTGTAAAATATAGGGTCGCTAACACCATATTTCCCTATACGCCACTTGGCGTGACGGGGGTACTTTACTTTTTATTTACTTAGAGGTATTAAAACTTTACCTCTTTAAATCATTTATACAAGTGTCTTTGTTCAGATTATCGAAGACGTGCCCTTATTATCAGCATCATCATCATCATAATCAAATACCGTGCCTGCTGGCGTAGGTGATCATATCTCTCCACAACTTTCGATCCTCCATCTCTTCGTCCAACAATTTTCCCAGTTGTCCATATATATTCCAGCTGTTCCCTTTTCATTACATGGCCAAAAATGGTGATTGTTTCTTCCTAATGTTGGATATAAGCTCTCCATTTAAAGATGGCCTTTTTTCAGGACGTTTTCATTAATGTTCTTATCTGTCCATGTTATTCTCAACATTCTTCTGTAAAATTACATTTCTACAGCTTCAAGTGATTTTCTTGTCTTTTGTCTGAAGACTGGCTCTACATAACATTTAAGAACTCTTTTTCTTGTTTCTATTGTCAAAAATGGATTGCATAGTATCTTCCTCATTTTTTGGAAAGCTGCTTTTGCCTGAGCCATTCTGCACCTAACCTCTGTTGTACATCTACCATCTGATGTTTACAATGTTCACAGATGTTTAACCTACATTTACCTGTTTTAATTTTGTTCCACTTGTCTATATTGTGCATCCCAATGATGTCTTTTTCTTTGTTGTTACCATAACGTCTGTCTTTTTTATATTAAGGCTGAGTCCTTTTTTTTATTTTCTTCACTATAATATCTATAATTTCTTGTAACTCATTTTCACTCTTAGCGATTAAGACTGTGTAATCAGCATACCTTAGATTAGTTATATTATGAACTCCGATTTATTTTTATTCTAGGCATGTCCCTATTGGATTTTAAAATAATCTTACTATACACATTAAACAAATCTGGTGACAGCACACAACCTTGTCGAACACCCTGTTTTATTTGTTGAAACATTCCCAATCGATTTCCAGTTCTCATGGCGGTTGTTTGTTGCCAGTACATGTTCTTTTTTATTCTCAGATCTTTGCTGTCTACGTTTATGCTTTCTAAACTTTTAATAACCCTTGTTATATATATCCTAATAACGCTCTTGTGTAAGTTGTTGAAATGTTGAAGTACAAGCGGCCTTGGATGCATTCTATCTTAATATGTTTCTTGTGTAAACTATTGTAACTGCATTCTTGTATATTCTCTTATCATATTTCTGTGCAAACTATCATAGTGTCGCCGATTTATAACCAATAATGAGCGCGCTATTGTGCATATTATCATAGTGGCGAACTGTCATGGCGATGTCCTTGTGCTAACTACCACAGCGGCGAACTGTCATGGCGATGTCCTTGTGCTAACTACCACAGCGGCGAACTGTCATGGCGATGTCCTTGTGCTAACTACCATAGTGGCGAACTGTCATGGCAATGTCCTTGTGCTAACTACAATAGTGGCGCACTGTCATGGCGATGTCCTTGTGCTAACTATCATAATGGCGCACTGTCATGGCGATGTCCTTGTGCTAACTACCATAGTGGCGCACTGTGCAAACGGTTACAGTAGCGCCCTCTTGAAAGTTGACAAAGCGCTATTGACTATTTCTAGCGCCATCTTTATTTTCTATTTAGGGAGACTGGTTGGTCTCGAGGCAAGACTCCGGCTTCGAGACAGAGAGGTTGTGGGTTCAAATCCCGGCTACACCGGTTGGGATTTTTATTTATAATTTCTCTCTGCAGCAACCACCTCCTGGTCCGGTTTGAAACGTCAATTACTCATCGACGGATAAAATATGAGTACCTCCGAAGTCGGAGTTATCTGCCTGTGCGGCGAGGGACTCCTGTGGACACGGCTGTCAGGGACAAATGGATTAACACGCACAATTCAGTTCCTAGTCTCTAGGGACTTCGTCGGAGGTAAAAACGGTGGCGAACGAAAAAGAAAACAAAAATTCCCCATTACAAATGTGTTGTCTTTTAATGTTGAGAGTACGATGGACAGCTAAGAAGAGTAATGAAAACGTTCTGAAAGAGGTCAAAGCAAAAAGATAACTAATGTCCAATAATAGGAAGAGACAATCATCATTTTTTTTGCCATGTAATGAGAAGAGAACAACTGGAATATATTGTAACAACTGGAAAAATTGAGGGACGAAGAGATAGAGGGAAACAAAGAGAAAAAATAACAGACAGCTTAAGAGAATGGCTTGGCAGAAGGTCAACAACAGAAATGATAAATAGCTGGCGAGATCGAAAATTGTGGAGAGATATGATCACTTACGCCAGTAGGCATGGTAGTTGATGATGATGATGATGATTAATGGTTGAGTTGAGCAAGAAGCAAATGACAAAGTGCGCAAAAGGAGAGGTACACAGAGAAGGAGATGTGAAGATAACATCAATGAATGAACAGGTCTCGATCAACAGACTCCCAAAGAATGACAGAAGATAGGAGAAATGGAGGTTGAGGAAGTCTATTAGTGGTGGCCCAACCACCCCTCCAGGGACATGAAGACGTAGAATAGCTAAGGATTTGTCTATTAGGATATTGTCCTCATATGAATAGCTAACTGATCGCTCCACAACTGTTCTCATCACGCAGACTCGAAACATACAATTCGTTTGCAGGTCAATGATAGAACCTGTATAGCGTCATCCAACATTAAACGGGTATCGCATTTCTCTGGGGGAAGTCGGGCGGCCTTGCATGATACTGACCACATCACCCACAAAATGTGATGCAGGAAATATGGCCACTAAGACCTACCATAGTTAACTATGGATTTTTCAGCACCTTTTAGGAAATGTAATTTGTTTTCTTTCCTTTCGCCGTGGTTCTATTTTCTTATGAATATGTCGACTTCTTGTTTGAGTTGGAGCTTTAGAGTGTGTTTCTAAAGGTTATGGTTCGCAGCTATTTCTTCTCAGGTTGCAGGGTTTATGTTCAGAGTCATCATGCCACGTTTACACACGTCTATAAATCGAAGTTTTGGGCGTCGCCTAGTTCATTTGCTACGTACTAGCTGCCCATAGGGTATGCTTTTTGGTAATCAGCCATCTTTCACTGGAATATTGCACCCCAAAAGATGTGCCAGTATTTGACCTTTCAGTTATGAGCATTAAATACTAAAATATCATCTACATTTTTACATAAAGATCATACATTTTTACATAAAGATCATACATTTTTACATAAAGATCATACATTTTTACATAAAGATCATACATTTTTACTTTACCTGGAACTTTTACTTAACTTAATTTGAATTTAATGTAACTTAATATGTGTGTGTGGTGTTATAAATTTAAATCACTTCTATAACATATCAGTATTAACAATAGGGGGATGTAATGGCTCAGACCTATGTCCCTCATACACGAGTCAACATTTCTTAGATTAAAACTAAAATGCCACTTTAAGATGTTAATAAACAGCTGTGCTTACGTCATGAAGGGAAGTATTCATTTTTATTTACCATTTTACGCGTCAAGGTAAAAGGAATGTACTTTCTGGGAGAGCTTCGAGTCATCGTCATTGTAGAATTATGACATTCCAAGTATGACATCCACGAATCGATACTGATATTGACGCTAGTTTAGAGTGGACCAGGATATTAATTTCCGGTGCGCCATTTTGGGAGTTACCCTTCGACATTTTTGGTAATGGGATCACAGAAATTGAACCATGAGTTCAAAGGCCGACGTTAAGAAAGAATATGTTCATGGCTGGTTCAGACATAAATGGTGGTACCAACTAAATATAGGAGAGCGTAATAGATGATGGATATGTACTTTGAGACACAATGCAGTCTTCTGTAGAGAGATTCATTGCAAGAAGACAAACGTGTATTCTCCAAGTTCCCGTTATTTTGCGATTTCTTTACTTCATTTGCAATCTTAACAGCTTCTAAAACTGCAATTTCATGAGCTCAAAAAGACTTTTCGTGATTTTACGTGTATAATTCAATTTGATTGATTATCCCTTTCGGCCGAGTACGGCGGTTAGGGTAGAAGTCAGTTTTCTATGTCTGATGGTCAGCAGGGTCCTGTTTTAACTTTTGGTTTTTTCTGAGACCCATAGTTGTGATCTCATTCATGGTGGTTCTTCGTAGGGTTCTATTTGGTCTTCCTCGTTTTTCTTTACCTTCTGGTCTCCATATCAGGATAAATCAATTCTTCTTCTTCTACTACCTTTCAGCTCCTTGTGGGGCATAGGTCTTCAACAAACACTTTCCAAGTCATTCTGATTTCTTTTCTTGTCCATGTTTGTGAAATTTTTTCGGCTTATTTTTTTACAGTATGAGATAGCCAGTCCCATGCTTAACCCTCCTTTCTCGCCTCTTACGAACATGCCTGGTAGGGTACTGCGCCACTATTCTTTACTCCCATTTCGGACCCCGGCAGCGCACGAGCAACGATAAATCAATTAGTATCTTATAATTTTGCAAAGGAACCCAAAACTGCTACTAAAATGCTCTGGTGAAATCAGATGTTTTGGGTCCAAACGCGTATATTATATAGTTGCTTGATGGAAACAAACAAATGCAGTCTACACCACATACCAAGCCATGAAGGACAAGCAAGATGCAGAAACAACCGCCCGACAAATGTCAGCATCAAGTAACATGTTTCCATAATAAAAGAATATAGAAATAAATGGACAGGAAGTAAAAACTGCTCCTTTCAAACTAAATCTAAACAAAATGAAAAAAAAAAAAAATAAAATCCTGACATATTAATTCTTGGATTCCAAATTTAAAATGAGAGTCTTTCTCTTAAAAAAAATATATTCTCTTTGTGTAAATTATGGGCAAAAAAAAGAGACAATTTGAAAGATGACAAGCATAAACAGAGAGGAGGGAATTTTATGAGAATCTTATCGGAACCGTTGTAAGAGAATGCCACCTAAAACATTGGAGTAATTGAAAGAGAACGCCACCTAAAACACTGGAGTAATTGAAAGAGAATGTCACCTGAAACACTGCAGTCATTGGCTGAGAATGTCACCTAAACATTTGAGTCATTGTAGGAGAATGTCAAATAAAACATTTGAGTCATTGTAGGAGAATGTCAAAAAAAACATTTGAAGCATTGTAGGAGAATGTCACTTAAAACATTTGAGCCATTGTAGGAGAATGTCAACTAAAACATTTGAGGCATTGTATGAGAATGTCAAATAAAACATTTGAGTCATTGTAGGAGAATGTCACTTAAAACATTTGAGTCATTGTAGGAGAATGTCAACTAAAACATTTGAAGCATTGTAGGAGAATGTCACTTAAAACATTTGAGCCATTGTAGGAGAATGTCAACTAAAACATTTGAGGCATTGTAGGAGAATGTCACTTAAAACATTTGAGCCATTGTAGGAGAATGTCAACTAAAACACTGGAGTCATTGTAGGAGAATGTCAAATAAAACGCTGGAGGCATTGTAGGAGAATGTTACCTAAAACACTGGAGTCATTGTAGGAGAATGTCACCTAAAACACTGGAGTCATTTTAGGAGAATGTCACCTAAAACACTGGAGGCATTGTAGGAGAATGTCACCTAAAACACTGGAGGCATTGTAGGAGAATGTCACCTAAAACACTGGAGTCATTGTAGGAGAATGTCACCTAAAACACTGGAGTCATTGTAAGAGAATGTCACCTAAAACACTGGAGTCATTGTAAGAGAATGTCACCTAAAACATTTGAGTCATTGTAGGAGAAAGTCACCTAAAACACTGGAATCATTGAGAATGTCATCTAAAACATTTAAGTCACTGTAGAAAAATGTCACCTAAACATTTGAGTCACTGCAGGAGAATGCCACCTAAACACTGGAGTCATTGCAGGAAAATGTCACCTGAAACATTTAAGTCATTGTAGGAGAATGTCACCTAAAACATTTGAGTTATTGTAGGAGAATGTGACCTAAAAGATTTGAGTCATTGCAGTGCGAATGTCACCTAAAACATTTGAGTCATTGCAGGCGAATGTCACCTAAAACATTTGAGTCATTGCAGGAGAATCTCACCTAAAACATTTGAGTCATTGCAGGAGAATGCCACCTAGAACATTTGAGTCATTGTAGGAGAATGTCACCTAGAACATCTGAATTATTGTAGGAGAATACCACTCAAAACATCTGATATATTGTAGGAGAATATCACCTAAAACTTTGGAGCCGTTGTAGGAGAATGCTACTTAAAACATCAAAACTATTGTATGAAAATGCCACTCAAAACAAATAATCATTCTAGGAGAATCCAACCCAAAACATCCAAGCCATCTTAGGAGATTGCCTCTTAAAACATCGGAACCATTATAACAGAATACTACCAAAACATCGGAGCTAATGTTGGAGAATGCTACCCAAAACATCCAAGCCATTGTAGGAGAAGGTCACTTGAAACATTGAAGCTATTGTAGGTCTTGTAGCTAACGGACTGTGTGCTAAGTAAGCGAACGTGTTCAATCTCGACCAACGTTCAATTGGCTTATACGAATACCCCTGATTTATTTGTCTGAGAAATAATTTTAAAAAACGGTGCTGGCATAATACTGGCCACCCAACTCACTTTGTATTTCCTCGAAAAAATATGCACAGACTTAAAAATATGACACCAACACCACACTTCCCTATATGTTATACTCGATGCGTGAGTAGGGCTTTAATGTACAGAGTGCTTGGAAATGCAATGTCGGAAACGGTATTGCATATCAGTTAAAAGCAACGTCAAAACTGTGAGGGTTGTAATCTCTTTATTGAAAGTAAAGAAATACAAATTGTATGCCCAAAAAATCGGCATATTTGTTGTGATGTTCGGTGCATCTTCTACCTGTCACACATACTTCCATTTTGCGTTTACAAACCGAACAGCACATGCGATGAAAGTGGGATCTGTGAACAATAACGAGTCAAAGTCATATTCCGTTTCATGTGGCTCGGCCATGGAGATGCTTTGACCCCATCTGGCCAAGGGAGTTGGGAATAGAGAATAAATGCTAATGAATAAAAGTACTCCAAAAATGTCGAGCTTAAGTCGGATTAGTTAGGCTGATGTAAGCATATACAGATAGCAGTTTGCTTCAGGACTCGTATTGAACACGTTCTGCTGACGACGGAGAAGAGTGGTCGTCTGGCGAACATAGAGGAAGAAATATTTGAAGAAGAAGCAGATGGGGAGTAAGAAGAAGAAGAAGAAAAGAAGAAGAAGAAACAAGAAGAACATGAATCCCATTTTGAAGAAAGGAAATGTTTTAAAACAAACAATTCACATGCAGTTCAGTTAATTATAATTAGCTAATGTTTCCGAACGATTTGGTGAAATGCAATGACTTTTAAAAGTGCTTGATTAGTCATCATTTTTGTAACGCGTTTTTGTAAACAACTTTTTTTTTAAAATCAGATTTTGTGAACTTTAGTGAGCTCGTTTCATGCTTTTAAAATAGTTCAATTTGAAAACTTATTCAGCGGAACCATTGTCCCAGTTATATTTTTAAAACTATAAACTTTTAAGTTTGTCTTTCAAAAGTGAAGCATTTTTCCTTTACAGCTAACACATCGTGCGCAAGTTCTGTGACGTTGTCGGCGAATTCCATCCACAATCATAGAGTTTGAGTACTTAAATATAAAGTACAGCATGGTTACAGTGAGAGTAAAAGAGAAACAACTTAAGCTGTGGTAAAAGTAAAGTAAAGAGCCCATTCTCGGCACGTGGTCTATTGGGAATATGGTGTTAGTGCTCATATATTTTACAAACCTTCGGCACACGTTTTTTGGGGTAATGTAGTCGGTATTATGTCCGTGTAACTTTAAGTTCCTAGAAAAAAAAAATAAGAATGTACCCATTTAAAGCTGGGTGAATATGGAAGCCGTCGATTAGGATCGAACGTTGTTATAATTCATGTTGTTATAATTGTTTTTTTTTTCAATCTTTCTTCTCTATCCTTCATGTTGTAATAATTGTTTTTTTCAGTCTCTCTTCTCTATTCATTATTTTGTTATAATTGTTTTTTCAATCTTTCTTCTCCATCCTTCATGTTGTAATAATTGTTTTTTTTTCAATCTTTCTTCTCTATTTTTCATGTTGTTATAATTGTTTTTTTTTTTCAATCTTTCTTCTCTATTCTTCATGTAGTAATAATTGTTTTTTTTTCAATCTTTCTTCTTTTTTTTTCATGTTGTTATAATTGTTTTTTTTCAATCTTTCTTCTCTATTCTTCATGTAGTAATAATTGTTTTTTTTTTCAATCTTTCTTCTCTATTCTTCATGTAGTAATAATTGTTTTTTCAATCTTTCTTCTCTATTCTTCATGTAGTAATAATTGTTTTTTCAATCTTTCTTCTCTATTCTTTATGTTGTAATAATTAATTTTTTTAAAATCTTTCTTCTCTATCCTTCATATAGTAATAATTGTTTTTTCAATCTTTCTTCTCTATCCTTCATGTTGTAATAATTGTTTTTTTTCAATCTTTCTTTTCTATTCTTCATGTAGTAATAATTGTTTTTTCAATCTTTCTTCTCTATTCTTCATGTTGTAATAATTGTTTTTTCAATCTTTCTTCTCTATTCTTCATGTAGTAATAATTGTTTTTTTTTCAATCTTTCTTCTCTATCCTTCATGTTGTTCAGGGCTTAACTCGTTTTAAAAATATATTGTGTAGATGTGACTGTTTATTTTGACTTCGTTCTTAATTCTCTCTCTCTCTCTCTCTCTCTCTCTCTCTCTCTCCCTCCCTCTCTTTATTTCTTCCTCTTACACCTCTTCAGGTGTCGAGGGAGATCCAAAATGACAGTTTCCCTACTTCTGGCAATTTCAACCATTGCACATTGATGTTGTTGTAGCTTTTCTTTCTTGTTATCTGTCCTTACTACTCTATGACTGCCTTTGCTACCTCTTCCGTCACTTCTTTAATATATGCTTTGTATGGTAAGGGATCGTATTTGCATTCTGCCTAGATGGACATCAAATGTTATTTTTTGTTTCTGAATATGTTATTTTAATGCAATATCCCTTTGCTTGCCAGTCACGATGGTACCAGAAATCCGTTAATAATAAACTTTTCAGCGTAGAACCGATCCGTCCTTCACGGTTTTTGTGTCAGCACAGTCGTCTGTAACCAGTACCATAGGTAGCCTGATTAGCAATCATCTATTTTGTACTGTTTTCATATCACGGGGCTGTTATCTGGTACTACTTTTGTATAGTTCTAAGTTAGTAATCATCGTCATCATTAAGTACCGGGCCTGCTGGCGTAGTGATCATGTCTCTCCACAACTTTCGATCTCGACAGTTATTTATCATTTCTGTTGTTGACCTTCTGCCAAGCCATTTTCTTAAGCTGTGTATTTTTTTTCTCTTTGCTTCCCTCTATCTTTTCGTCTTTCAATTTTCCCAGTTGTTATAATCTATACCAGCTGTTCTCTTCTCATTACATGGCCAACAAATGGTGATTGTTTCTTCCTAATATTGGAAATTAGCTCTCTTTTTGCTTTGGCCTCTTTCTGAACGTTTTCATTACTCTTCTTAGCTGTCCATGGTATTCTACACAATGGCAACCACCGTCGTAATTTCTTTGTACAATCATGAATCATGAAAGTTAGTAATGGAAAGATATAATTTTGATAGTATAATTCTTATACTAGTCTTTCTTGCTGCTATGTTTCCTTGTGTCTCTAATATTTCAAGATTCACTTCATTTTTAATTCTTTTGTTTTGTTTTGTAGTTGATCTTTGATCCTCGTAGCGTTTATCATCAATAAGTCCTTGATTCGCATTAAGTTCTTTCTACAGTTTGACTGAGTTCACTTTCGATGCGGTTACGCCTTATGTCTTTTGGCGTGTGCTGTAGCTGCTATGACGGTGTCTGCAGCTGCCTTTCTTTGTTTGGATGCTTCAATGCGGCTAGATGTTAATTCGGATGATTCCACTGGCACGGGCGGTTGAGAAATTATGGATTTTATTTCGTTTGCAGTGATACCGGGGCCTTCGACTTAATACAATTAACTGAGTCTCTTTCTGTCTTATCACGTTGTCTCTTTATATATTCATTACCTGATATCATTTCCAGCTTGTTTTCTTAATTCTTTATTTTTGATCTTATCTCTCAGGCTCTTTCCTGCCATGCTTCTAACACATATTGTTTCGATTATTGTTGCTGGATCTAGCGTCCAGTTACTGGTGACAACAACGTTGGGGTGAACAAGAGTGCTGTTATGTACACGACTTTGTTTTTAGGAATCGCATTTTGTCCTTCACACTTTAAGTTAGTGCCCATAATCTTCGGTGACCAATCGCATATTTTATGGGGGATGTGGTCGGTGTTAGGTCAGGCAATGACCATCTCCAGAAGTAAGCCTGAGGACTGAAAGGGAAACAACTAAATAACATAACTAGAGCGAAGTTATTTTGCTTGAGGAGCTGTAGACGTCATTCTACCCATAACTTTCTCTGCTTGCAAGACAAGGGTGAAAACGTAAGTCTAGTTGGGTGGTTTCCGGGTTTTACATTTTAGTTCTCAAACTTACTTCTATAGATGGTGATGATCAGGCTGTCCTACTTTCATTTTAAAAAAAAATGTCCTCTATTTATTTGCAGTTGCTGGGTGAACCATACAATCGTATCTGCTGAAGTAATCAACTAACGATTTGGTTATTTGGTTATGGAAGGCCCCGGTATCACTGCAAACGAATTAAAATCCATAATTGCTCAACCGACCGTGCCAGCGTAATCATCCGAATTAATATCTCATCTCCCAAACAAAGAAAGGTAACTGTAGTCCCCATCGTAGCAGTCTCAGCACACGCCAAAAAACATAAGGCGAAACCGCGCAAAAAGTGAACACAGCCAACTGTTCCCTGTCATACGATATCATCGTTCATCGTAAACAATTGGAATATCGAAATATGATCAAAACGGATGAGACACACAGCTCACGGTGTGCACAGAGCACTTAACTCAGTAGCTCCTGCAATAAGCCGGACTTGGAATATGAGGAAACTGCAACAAGGAACACTTTTCATACACAGCCTTCAATGATTCCTGCCGCCTAGCCACCATATACCGGAAGTTCATGTCTTCTTGAAAATGATGATCGTCATATTTGTTTAAAAATGTACAGCACGTGATGATGTTAAGCCATCGTTTTTTTACTCCAATTCCGAACATATAAACACACAGTTAGTCGTCAGATTATCCCTGTCGCACATCAAACAACAGACCGTAAAATTAGCGTATGGCCGGTCTATAGATATACGATGAGCCATTACGATGACGTAGCAAACACAACAATGTCTGCGCCCATTAGATTCCTGATTACTCTAGTGAATGCAGCCTACGACGAACAAAACACGGTGCAAATGCACTAAAGAAATAAAACTGCGCCTGACTTAACGAAGCAGTTCACATTAATGAGTCACATGTAAATAACTTGCGTCAAGCAATTCCAACAACGGTCATGAACAGCACCAATGTGACGTAAAGCGCAGATCAAGTCTAGACGGCTGAAGGTCGCATTCGCAACACTTGATTTGTCAAAAAGGAATCTTGCTGGTGTACGACTCCGCTTTATCGGCGCAGATGTATTAAGCAGAACATCATTTTGACTTTAACGCAAAAAAGTGCAATGGAGAACCGAAATTAATCAGACCCCGAATGCACTTTCTGCAGCAATCGAGAGAACGTGACCTAGTTCCACCATCTTAGAAGCGGGAGTCCAATCAACTAACGAGTAAACCACAAAACCGTATCTGTTGAAGTAATCACCTAACGAGTAAACCATAAAACCGTATCTGTTGAAGTAATCACCTAACGAGTAAACCATAAAACCGTATCTGTAATAGTAATAACTTAAAGAGTAAACCATAAAACCGTATCTGTAATAGTAATAACTTAAAGAGTAAACCATAAAACCGTATCTGTTATAGTAATAACCTAACGAGTAAACCATAAAACCGTATCTGTTATAGTAATAACCTAACGAGTAAACCATAAAACCGTATCTGTAATAGTAATAACTTAAAGAGTAAACCATAAAACCGTATCTGTAATAGTAATAACTTAAAGAGTAAACCATAAACCGTATCTGTTATAGTAATAACTTAAAGAGTAAACCATAAAACCGTATCTGTTATAGTAATAACCTAACGAGTAAACCATAAAACCGTATCTGTTATGGTAATAACTTAACGAGTAAACCATAAAACCGTATCTGTTGAAGTAATCACCTAATGAGTAAACCATAAAACCGTATCTGTAATAGTAATAACCTAACGTGTAAACCATAAAACCGTATCTGTTATAGTAATAACCTAACGTGTAAACCATACAACCGTATCTGTTGAAGTAATCAATTAACGAACAGAAGAAGTAGAAGAAGTAGAGCAATATTATTTTGTGATGGTGACGCTTGAAACCAAATAATTTGTAACCAATTTAGTTCAAACAAATAATTTAACCACGCATTTAGCCGATATAACAAATGCATTACATTTGTGTAAACTCCTTGTTTCGTAATCAGTTTTACAATAAAAGAGTTATTGTAATTTAACTTTTCGCGTTGCTGATTTATAAATGTCAAACATCAGTAGTTTTTGTATTTAATCACATTCCACATTAGATATTGCAACAACACGGACAACAATGTCAAGATGACCATTTTGAATTCATTATTATTTTTTTTTAAAAGCGAGTTGCAATAGTCGTTTCATCAACGTAACAGAGTGATAGATGATACGTTCGGGATACTTTTTCCACATGGTAGCACCGTCTTTCACTCCTTCTTTCAACTCTCGCATTGCATATAGTGCATGATCTTTTTCTTTATTCAACACCTTCTCAATCTCATATTATATTCTTGCTTGCATTTCAAAGTTCGATTTCTGCCTCTTTCTGTGTCCATACGCTCGTTTCATAAACACCTTTCAGCGCTGTTCTCAAACCATACGTTATGTTGTTACCTGGATATGTTACACGATTACCTATAATGTACAGCAACTCTTCATCAACTGTTTTGTTTTGTAACCTCCCGCGACTTGCACATCTCTTCGTGACGGACACTCTAGTTGATTTACTCATTTTGTCTTTCCAGGGAGATAAATTACACATACTTTTTTTTTCTATTTGACATTAAAAGTGATTAAAAATGTGCTGTTCTTAAAATAAAAGAATATAACCTTTTCTAGTTTTGCAGTAAAGCTGTGATAATCGGCTGTTGGTGACTGACAGCTCTCAGCCCTGCTTCTGTTAGGTGCCTTGCTTCCGAATGAAATGTAATAAGTCTCATGACCTTTTCATCTTTAAATGCTATAACATTTGCAAGTCTAGATCTAAAATGCCAGTCTGAGATGAAAACAACCAGCTATTGACTACGTGTTAAGCTTGGTTGATTCCCTTGTTGCCGAATCTGTTGTTTCGATTACATAATGCAAAGCACTTTATTTACTGCTCGTGACTATGCACTTTTCATTATTTCTTTTTCTGTTGCAATAAAACTGCAAAATAATGTTTGATGTTTCATGTTTTAGTTTGTATTATTGATTGACTTCCACGAAAACGGCCTCTTTTGGTAACGTGGGATTTGTCTCTAATGGTGTTATTCTATACCTTAAAACGTTAGTTTAATTTTTATTCTCTATAATTAATTATATTCTTGTATTCTTCATTTTTCGTGTAATTTAACCAGATCTCATGTGAATTAAAAGTTAATTAACAGCCTTATTTTAATGAAAAGATCTCAATTATGCTCTCAATGTGTGGAACGTGGATAACAAAAGACTCGATTCACTCTCGAGGATGTAATAATAGATTACTTAAGAAGGTTGCCATAGATTCTATGAACTCACCATTGCACAACAATAACCGCCACTAGAAATCAGATGTTCTTACCAATCTCCAGATACGGCTATCGTATTGAACATTCGGCATCAAGGAAAAACATGAAGTTAAATTAACTTGAAAAAAGGGCTTTAAAATAAAATATTTTAGTTAACTAGATAAGATTATCTTTTATCAAGTTACTACTGAGTGAGATACGCATAGAGCAGGAGTTATTTGACAAAGTGGCAACAAGTAAATTGAATGCCATGAAATATATACTAACATCAAAACAAATAACACTAGGGCTAAAATTATGAATAATAAAATGCTCTATACTCTCAACATTCCTGTATGGTGCAGAAATATGGACATTGAACAAGAAAAGAGAACATAAAATTGAAGCCTTTGAAATGTGGATTTATAGAAGAATAGGTAGAATTTGATGGAAAGAAAAGAAAACAAATGATATAGTCTTAAAACAACTAAAAATGAAAAGAGATCTACAAAGCACAGTTAAATAAGACAAATGCGATTTTGGGGGCATGTTAAAAGACACAGCAGCCTACTAAAAATAATCTTGGAAAGGAAAATACAAGGTAAAATAGGCAGAGGCAAGCCAAGACTAACATGGACGAGTGGTCCTTTACACTAGAAAGATGTCCTCTATCTATTTTTAGTGGCTGGGTGAACCATAAAATCGTATCTGCTGAGGTAATCAATTAACGAGTAAACCATTAAACTCTATCTGTTGATGTAATCACCTCACGAGTAAACCTTAAACCTTTAAAATATGGACAAATCAGCCTACGACAACCAGCATTATCAAAGCAAGAGAAAGAACGGAATGGCGCTCCATGGTAGCCAACCTTCGATGCGGAGACGGCACTCAATGATGATGATGATGATGATGATGATGATGATGATTTGACAAAATGCAGAACTCAACATGACTAAACCGTACTTCCGGTTTATGTTTGCTAACAAAGTTTGGCTTCTAAAGAACCTAGTAAATATTTATGGACACATTTTGCTTCCAGGGTGAAATCTAAAGTTCTGATATTTAATTCTGTAACAAATAGATCGACTTCAATTTCTTTAAAATAATTCATGAAACAAGATCTTTAGCGTAGTGCAACTGTGTCCTTCAGTACTGACTCAGTATTGTTCATATTGTATCAATGTTGACACGCCTTCCATCAACATTGCTCTCTACATTCCCTGCTGTTCCAGGCTTAAAGACTCAGGCATGTCTCACCCTCGCTTTCTATCCCACTCTCTCTCTCTCTCTCTCTCTCTCGTGTCTATCTTTTCTCATATGCATCATATATTTATACATATTTAAACTATTTACTCTCTCATTCATTGAAAATTGTATTGTTCTACAGAAGTTACTAATTTGTTCTTGAAATGTTTGGTTTCAGAGGTCTTTTGTTTGAGGCGTCTGAAGACGATCGTCCGTGTACTAAGACATTGTTTCATCTGTTTTGATCGTGTTTCGATATTCCGATTGTTTACGATTAATTTTTATATCGTTTGATGGAGAACAGATGGCTGTGTTCACTTTCTGTGCGGTTTCGCCTTATGTCTTTTGGCGTGTTCCGAGACTGCTATGATGGGACTACAGCTACCTTTCTTTGTTTGGGAGATGGGTTAGTAATTCGGATGATTCCACTGGCACGGGCGGTTGAGCAATTACGGATTTTAATTCGTTTGCAGTGATACCGGGGCCTTCCATAACCATAACCATTTGATAGGTCCATTTCTTTCAATCAACACATTATCAATATCATTTAAAAGGCACCAGAGATACAATGTCCGTTCAATGAGATACTTACTTTATTTACCAAGTAGTAGAGTGCGGCATAGATCTGCCCAGGTCATTACTTTCATAATTGGGTGAGACCAAAGGCAGTCGTGGAAAATCCTGGATGACTGAGACGGAAGCCTCCATAAGGAGAGTATGTGATCTGAATGACATTAGGGCTAGCAAGGATTGGGTAGAAGTAACATCGGAGAAAAGGAAACTAACCAAAGTAATAATTCAGCTCGGCTGTGAGTGTCGCAACTATGGAGCTACTGGCGTCGAAATAACGGAATCCATCGAAAATTGACATCTATACAGATTGATATGTATCCCATAGTCAGCGCAGCGGGTGGTCTTTGGTAGTTACCAACATGGCAGAGAAGTGGCTAAGGAATCCGACAAGTGTAGCATTACGGTGACCAGTTTGAGAATGAAGACAGAAGCAGCAAAGGCGGCGATAAAATGGCTGGTTGCACAGAAGGTGGTTCCCTCAGTCTTGGGGCCGGTAAAGTATGCTACAAAAGATTGACAGTGTCTACGGCAGGAGTGGATGCAACTCTTGGATAGCTCTACTAATGAGTGTTTTTACCTGGGTGCCCAGGGGATGCTGGTGTACGTAACAATGACATGGCCGATAAGCTCGCTGGCAGCTCTGGTACTGAGTGTGCTTGACTCTGGACAAAGAGAACATCGCCACGTTTGTTCTTCATTCCTAAAGAGAATAGGAGGAGAATGGATGGGAAAATGATGGATATATTCAGAGATTGAGGAGTCTAAATGAGAGTATTACACAACAGGCCCTTTTTTGGAATCCCCAGGGAAAAACACAAAGAGGAAGACCAAGGAATTCTTGAAGAAGAAGATGGAAGCAGAGATGAAAATGATGCGGAAGACATCAAGAATTTTCGAAAGACAGAAGAACGATCTTAAAAGAATGGCAAGAAATAGAACGGCTTAGAAAGTATTTGGTGAAGACCTATGCTCCACAGGGAACTGAAAGATATAAGAGAAGAAGAGAAGAGGAGTCTAAAGGTGGAAAATGGGTCTGGTCGAGTGTTTAGAGAGAAAATCAGATTGTATGCAAGAGCGTGCTTGGGCAGAACAAGAAAGTGACGCGTTGTCGCCCTTGCAACATGTTTCTTCTCTCCACGCAGCCGAGCGCTCCAAAGGTCTGGCAGTGCAAGAACAGTTTGGTGAGCAGCTTCCAGTTAGAGTACACAAAATAATTCTGGAAATAACGCGCTCAATTCGCTGCCCATGTACACAATGTGAACCACTCGTAAAATCCGGCCATCGATAAAGAATGATTAAACAGTTTTTTTTAAAAATTACTTCAGGGGCCTAGGCAGGGCTCCATCCAACCCCACCATCACACAGCCACCCCAGAAAGTTCTCGGAAATTGAAATGAAATAAATATCACAAAAATATAATTGTATTTCTTCAAGCTATTTTATTTAACAAAACAAATTAAAATGTAGTCATTTTAAAATTATTAATATATTCAGCTCAGTGATATGATGAGATGTTAATGAGGTTGTTTTGCTAATAATAATGACACATAATGACAAATTGAGATATTTATAAATTCTATTTAGCTCATTATTTTTACAGCACTCAAGTACTTTGGTATTCAATATATTCGTGTGTCTGATCCTCCAGCCTCAATCGATTAATATCCCCGTTGATAGATTGATTTTCGACAGCTAAGTGTCTAGGTAGAGTAAACGAGAGGGCTTCAGAAATAGTTTGTGTAGATTGGCAATCAGCAGGTAGACAAAGATATTTTTAGCGGAAACTAATTAACGACTGACATCAAATACGGGCCAATGATTTTATAGTTTATGGCCAGATTTAAGAAGGAGTCTGCAATTATATAGCTTTTATTGACTGCGGATAGTAATGGGTGGGTAATGAACAGTCGTTAATCAGAGTGAGTTTAAAAGTGGGACACTCTCAGGTGTTTGAAGCGTATATATTTATAGATTTAAATAAACACACACACATATATTATATATTCCAATTATATTAATTTTCCAAATGTTTCACTCTTCTCCTTCTTCTTCTCCTTCTTCTCCTCCTTCTTCTTCTTCTCCTTCTTCTCCTCCTTCTCCTCCTTCTTCTTCTTCTTCTCCCTCTCCTCCTTCTTCTTCTTCTTCTCCTCCTCCTTCTTCTTCTCCTCCTCCTCCTCCTCCTTCTCCTCCTTCTCCTTCTTCTTCTCCTTCTTCTCCTCCTTCTCCTCCTTCTTCTCCTTCTTCTCCTCCTTCTCCTTCTTCTTCTCCTTCTTCTCCTTCTTCTCCTTTTTCTTCTTCTTCTTCTCCTTCTTCTTCTCCTTCTTCTTCTTCTTCTTCTTCTTCTTCTCCTCCTTCTTCTTCTTCTCCTCCTTCTTCTTCTTCTCCTTCTTCTTCTCCTTCTTCTTCTTCTTCTTCTTCTTCTCCTCCTTCTTCTTCTTCTCCTCCTTCTTCTTCTTCTCCTCCTTCTTCTTCTTCTCCTCCTTCTTCTTCTTCTCCTTCTTCTTCTCCTTCTTCTTCTTCTCCTCCTTCTTCTTCTTCTCCTCCTTCTTCTTCTTCTCCTTCTTCTTCTTCTTCTCCTCCTTCTTCTTCTTCTCCTTCTTCTTCTTCTTCTTCTTCTTCTTCTTCTTCTCCTTCTTCTTCTTCTCCTTCTTCTTCTCCTCCTTCTTCTTCTTCTCCTCCTTCTTCTTCTTCTCCTTCTTCTTCTCCTTCTTCTTCTTCTTCTTCTTCTTCTCCTCCTTCTTCTTCTTCTCCTCCTTCTTCTTCTTCTCCTTCTTCTTCTCCTTCTTCTCCATCTTCTCCTTCTTCCCCTTCTTCTTCTTCTACTCCTCCTTCTTCTCCTTCTTCTTCTTCTCCTCCTTCTTCTTCTCCTCCTTCTTCTCCTTCTTCTTCTCCTCTCTTCTTCTTCTTCTTCTTCTTCTTCTTCTTCTTCTCCTCCTTCTTCTTCTTCTCCTCCTCCTCCTTCTTCTTCTCCTTCTTCTCCTTCTTCTTCTACTCCTCCTTCTTCTCCTTCTTCTTCTTCTTCTCCTTCTTCTTCTTCTTCTCTCCTTCTTCTCCTTCTTCTTCATCTTCTCCTTCTTCCCCTTCTCCTTCTTCTCCTTCTCCTTCTTCTCCTTCTTCTTCTTCTTCTTCTCCTCCTCCTCCTTCTTCTTCTCCTCCTCCTCCTTCTTCTCCTCCTCCTTCTTCTTCTCCTTCTTCTTCTCCTCCTCCTTCTTCTTCTTCTCCTTCTCCTTCTTCTCCTTCTCCTTCTTCCTATTCTTCTTTATTCTTTCCCCTATGCCTTTCAGACCTAAGGGACATAATCTGATACCTTTTATTTTTCCGTTGGGCTCTCTAACATTTCTTCTTTCTTCTTTTGTCTTTCTGTTTTTTGCTGTTACGCGTCGCAGGTCTAAGTCAGTGATATATTTTCCATCAAGGACACTTTCTGTAGCTTGGCACATAGTGATATTGTATTCTTTTATTATGTCGTAAATTCCTTCAATCCATCTTCATCTTGGTCTACCTCTATATCTTGGTTGTTCCAATTTGTTGTTATAAGCTCTTGTCGCTAGTGATGAGGGGTTCATACACATGAAATGTTCAAACCACTTTCATCTTTGTCTCTCTATGTATTTGATTACTGGTAGAATTCTAATGGTGTTTCTGGTTTCATCGTTCATTACATGATCTCGTCGTGTTTTGGCTTACAACTTTTCTGTGGCATTCCATCTCTAATATTTACCGCGACGAACTAAAATCCATCAAAGGAAGGTGTTCAAGAATTTGGAAAGGCATACATTAATATCAATTAGAAAATTATCATATCAGCTACCGACCCACCCTACCATGCAAGTTACGCCTTGACACGAAGCAGCGTGTTAATGCGAGTGTATATAAAGGACGACGAGTAAAAAACTAGAGATTTTAGACTGTTGCCATCAGTGTGGTATGTTAAAGCTGAGATAGTCGAGTACGATCAAGAATAGACAGTAGGTTCGACAGAAGGGTTGTGCAGAATAAGTATTATATATATATATATATATATATATATATATATATATATATATATATATACACACAAACAGTAATCCCTCAGTTATCGCGGTTAATAGGGACCAGAACCGGCCGCGATAAGTGAAAAACCGCGAAGTAGTGTCACCCTCTCATTTTTAACATACGTACATTTCTTGTGTATGTATAATATCAATAAGTGTATATGTTACACGACGTCATCACGCAAATAAATCCAAGCACTAAAGTGCTATTGTCGCTTTTATTCTTGGTCAGCTTGTTTTATCCGGAATTATCTTATTTTAAGCCAATAGACATAAATCTTATACAAGTTTATGCACCAACAGGAGACAGTCTAGAGGAAACAATTGATACATTTTACAACGAGTTAATTAAATGAGGCACTTCATGAATGCAAACCACATGAAAACACAATAGCTCTAGGGGATTTTAATGCAAAAGTAGAAAAGGAAAGAGTTGAGGAAGTAGTTAGTCATTATGGCTTAGGCGAGATGAATGAAAGAGGTGAGAAACTTATTGACTGGGCAAGAACACACAACATGGTGATAGGAAACACCTGGTTTAAGCAACATCCAAGACATTTGTGGACATGGAAAGATCAGGGGACAACGCACGTAATCAAATTGATTATATAATGATAAGCAATAGATTTAAAAACAGTCTGGTGTGTGTGTGAAAACTAGACCAGGGGTATATTACAATAGTGATCATGTACCAGTTGTGGGAAAGCTTAGAGTAAAATTAAAAACAACAAAACGAGCCTCAGTTAACATCAAGTTAAATTTAGATTTACTCAAATCAGACAAGAAGCTGCAAGACAAATATAAAATCACATTTCAGAACCGATACAATGCAATAGAGAAGAAACAAAGCATCGATGAACAGTAGGAAATGCTAAAAGAATCAATGCAACAAACATCAAAAGAGTTCATACCATCAGTGAGGACAATTTCAAGAAAGAAATGGAAGACATATGCCATTTTACAGCTAATGGATACAAGACGAAGAAATAAAGAAATTAAAGATGAGTATAAGAGATTAAATAAAGAAATTGTAGTAAAATGCAATGAAGCAAAAGAAGCATGGCTAAAAGAGAGATGCAAAGAGATTGAAACGCAACAAAAAGGAGATGCTAAAGCTATATCCAAAATAATTAAGGAATTAACAGGAAGAAAAACACAATAAAAAATGGATGTCTAAGATCAAAGGAAGGAGAACTGTTGATTGATCAAGAAAACATAAGGGAACGATGGACAGATTACATTAAAGATCTTTATAATGATGAACGAACGGAAGTAAATATTAAGGATAATGGAGAAGGACCAGAAATACTCAGAGAAGAAGTGGAAGATGCATTGCGCAATATGAAAGCAGGCAAAGCTCCTGGACCAGACGATATAACTAAAGAAGAGATTCAAGCCATGGGTGATTTTGGAATAGAAATAATAACAAAAATATTGAATATCTACAACAGCGGATATATACCAGACGACATGCTCAAATCAATATTCATAGCCCTACCAAAGAGATCGGGTGCAATTGAATGCGATGATCATTGCACAATAAGCCTTATGAGTCATATGACTAAGATATTACCAAGAATCATCATGCGAAGAGTCCGAAACAAAATCAGTCCAGAAATTAGCGATGAACAGTGTGGTTTTGTTCGAGATAAAGGAACAAGTAATACCATTTATATCATAAGATCTTTAGTAGAAAGAGCCATAGAGGTGAAAACAGATCTATACCTATGTTTCATAGATTACACCAAGGCATTTGACAAAGTAAAGCACCAAGAAATAATCAAAATTTTAAAAAGCATAAACGTAGACAGCAAAGATCTAAGAATAATAAAGAACATGTACTGGCAACAAATAGCGGCCATAAGAACTGGAAACCAATTGGGAATGTTTCAACAAATAAAACAGGTTGTTAGACAAGGTTGTGTGCTGTCACCAGATTTGTTTAATATATATAATGAGATTATTTTAAGATCCATAAGGGGCATGCCTGGAATAACAATTGGAGGTCATAAGGTATACTGATGATACAGTCTTAATCGCTAAGAGTGAAAATGAGTTACAAGAAATGTTGGACTTATAGTGAAAGAAAGCAAAAATAAAGGACTCAGCCTTAATAGCAAAAAGACAGAAGTAATGGTAACAACAAAGAAAAAGACATCACCTCAGTGCAAAATAAAGACAAGTGGAACAATATTAAAGCAGGTAAATGAATTTAAATATTTGGGACCTTTGTTAACCTCAGACGGAAGATGTACAAAAGAGGTGAGATGCAGAATGGCTCAGGCAAAAGCAGCTTTAAAAAAAATGAGGAAGATACTATGCAATCCATTTTTGACAACAGAAACAAGAAAAATAGTTCTTAAATGTTACGTAGAGCCAGTCTTAACATATGGATGCGAATCATGGACAATAGGACAACAGACAAGAAAATCACTGGAGTCTGTAGAAATGTGGTTTTACAGAAGAATGTTTATAGTACCATGGACAGCTAAGAAGAGTAGTGAAGATGTTCTGAGAGAGGTCAAAGCAAAAAGAGAGCTAATTTCCAACATTAGGAAGAAACAATCATCATTTTTTGGCCATGTAATGAGAAGAGAACAACTGGAATATATTGTAACAACTGGAAAAATTGAGGGACGAAGAAATAGAGTGAAGCAAAGAGAAAAAATAACAGACAACTTGAGAGAATGGCTTGGCAGAAGGTCAACAACGAGAAATGATAAATAGCTGCCGAGATCGAAAGTTGTGGAGAGACATGATCACCTACGCCACTAGGCCCGGTACTTGATGATGATCTTGTTCTATATTTCTGACATTATTTAACTTTAGGGAGATGTAATCCACCATAAATACATTTACGTAAAAGCTGCTGTCTTTTATCACTCGGCAGTTATTTCCCCTTTAAAATGACTCAACTGTGATTTTTACTGTTATTTATTTGCTATATATTTTATAGCCGTTTGAATACGTATTTAGACTTGAGTGAATTCTGTCACCGTAAAGAAATGTAATCCCTACATGATTGTCTTCTCTTAAATAGAGATTGTTCCCTAGAGGGACTACATTTTAATTCTGCCTTGTTCAGAGTTGTCTTTTCATTTCGCAAGGTGTTATCATGGCTTAGTAGCTACAGAACTAGCTTCTATAAATGAGCCCACTAAGTTTGTTTCTCGATTTTGTCTCTACTCGATAAAGTTGAAGTTAAGCAGAAAATGTAATAAAAACAACAAAAACAAATATTCATTAATAGCATGAAACCCAGGGGCGAAAGAGCTCACTTTTCCCGGTAAATGATAATAGCCACAATTGTAAGCATGGGCATCTTTCATTTTTGTATGGATCAGGGTTTGATCAACAATGCATCTGTTTATTAATTCTTTCTTTCTCATTTATTATTATTTCTGAATTGGAGGCGAAGGCGCGCCTCCCAGCACCAGAGCTGGAAGTTGTCAGCGACCCACAGCTGATGGCTTGCGCCAGGATCGGTGAACCAAAACCATCCAGACACTGCTCCACCTCTCCGTGGTGCCTCCAGTAACAGACTAACCTGTGTAGTCTGGCCAAGCGAGCAGGGATCGAAGAGGGAAGACAATCCGGTACTCAAAAATGTCGTGCTGAAGTCGGATGTGTTGGGCCGAAAGGCGCAAATATAACAGTTATACTGCAAACCACAACACAACGCAGACACACCCACTTAGCGTCCTTTTAATGGACGGATGACGAAGAGGAATTCTACAGTCTACGTATACTCTAGAATACTTTAGTCATCGGGCGAACGCAAGCAAGCAAGCAGCAGCAGCAAGTATTTCTTAATTTTCTGTTGTCCGTGATTTTTATGATGAAAGCTGCTAAAATACACGTTTCTTTGTCATTATGTATGACGGTCAGCAGTCACAGCAAAGATTAATAATTCTTTGAAAACTGCTTCCTGTTACGTTTAAAATCGTGATTTACTGCCCTTTGTTGTGGAGGAAATCAACAACATAAATATAACACTTCGGATAATGTTTAATAAATAATAAAATAAAGTTGAGAATAAATTATTTCGCGCCTGTAAGTTAAGTGGAAAATAAACACCATAAAATGGTATTAAGCAGCTAAAGCCATGGAGAGAAAAGGCAAACTTTGACGTTTCAGCCAAGGTCTTCATCAATTCTATGTTTGTGGGACTGGTTGGTTTCTTGGCAAGACGCCGGCCTCGAGACAGAGAGGGTGTGGGTTCAAATCCCGTCTAGCTGGCTTTTTATTTTTGATTTCTCTCTTCGGCAACTGCGCCTGGTCACAGCAGCGAGGCCCGGCTTGAAACGTCAATTACTCATCGATGGAAAAAAATATAAGTACATCCGAAGACGGAGTTATCTGCCTGTGCGGCGAGTGACACGCAGAATTCGGTTCCTACTCTCTAGGGACTTCGTCAGAGGTAAAATTGGCGAACGCAAAAAAAAAAAAAAAAAAAAAAAAAAAAAAAAAAATCTATGTTTTGGTGCTTAAGTACCATTTTATGTTTATTTTCGTTGCTTTTAAGTAGAACAAAGTCTACATAAAGGTGAAGTACGAGACTTGAATCGACGTCTTAGCACAAGAGTTTTCACCCATTTGTGCTCGGTCGCCTTTCCAGAAGTGTTCGCAGACTTCTAGATAGTGTCGCTTCAAGCATCGAAACTCACGATTCGAGGCAACATTCCTTACATTCCCAGGGTAATACCCTGGTACCCATTTCTGCCAATGGCTGGGTCGACCGTGGGGTTTTTTTTTTTCTAACCACGAGTACAATTCACACCGCTCCCAGCGGGAATCGAACACGGGTTGTCCGAACGTCGGTAGTTGCTGAGGAAGTTCTCAAGGACGCCAACACAAAAAGGCAGCTCCTAAAAAACATCAGATAGAAGAGCACATCATAAGAAGAGGAAAGTTAGAATACTTGGTTACTACTGGCAAAATTAAAGGAAAGAGAGATCGCGGACGACAAAGAGTGAAAATACTAGATGGCTTGGTGTCATGGCATGGAAAGCAGTCAACAACAGAACTGATACGATGCACTGTAGATAGAAGATTGTGGAAGGACACGATCGCCTACGCCAACTGGTATGGCACATGATAATGATGTTTTGGTACATGAGTATGAGAGAGTGTTGCTGGAGAGCATCAGACAGAGCTTGACCGTATTAGCGTGTGATGTGGGAAGGCAATAGCACTTGTTAATAAAAAGGGGGCAACAGTAACGTGGTTTTCTTTGAATAATGGCGTAGTCAACAAGTTAACACAAAATGTGAATCTGTTCAGAGGTTGTGGGGAGAACTCATGCGATCGAGCTGGAAGTGTTCCCTAGCGTTTGGCTTTTCGTAGCAAGGCGCTGTGCAAAGGTGTACGATCCTGCTTACGACCATATATTGTTTTTTTTTTCTCTTGTTGGTCATTTCTCATTTTTTCCGAGTAAAAAAAGTATAGTAAAGTACCCCCGTCACGCCAAGTGGCGGCGTATAGGGAATATGGTGTTAGTGACCATAAATTTCACAGACCTTCAGCACATGATTTTTGGGGTAATGTGGTCGGTATTATGCCCGTGCCGCTTTACTTTCCCAGAAAAAAATCCGGTACCTATTTAAGGCTGGGTGAACACGGAAGCCGTCGGTTGGGATCGAACCCTACCCCTTGTCCTTTGTAGTCCAGTTCACTAACGACTGAGCGGCTCCCTATTTTTTCCGAGTTCCGTAAACATACCTTTTCCTCTTAATTGATTTGCGATGAGATACCTGGGCGTGTCGTTTGATTAGAGCCTTGCTTTTAACAAATGTCTAAGTAGTTTTGAAAGTCAGAATGTACCTATCTACAATGAGGGTTATGCTTTCCTCACAAATTTAGCAGCGTCATCTTGTTCTATCATACCAGGGGTTGGTACTATCTGTGATTGAGTATGCGCTGGCGATCCTGACCCTCAGCAATTCCAAATAGAACTATTTGAAAGGGTATAAAATATGAGGCAATGCGCGCGCTGCGATTCTGACCCTCAGCAATTCACAAATAGAACTATTGGAAAGAATATAAAATATGAGGCAATGCGCGCGCTGGCGATCCTGACCCTCAGCAATTTGCAAATAAAACTATTGGAAAGAATATAAAATATGAGGCAATGCGCGCGCTGGCGATCCTGACCCTCAGCAATTTGCAAATAAAACTATTGGAAAGAATATAAAATATGAGGCAATGCGCGCGCTGGCGATCCTGACCCTCAGCAATTTGCAAATAAAACTATTGGAAAGAATATAAAATATGAGGCAATGCGCGCGCTGGCGATCCTGACCCTCAGCAATTCACAAATAAAACTATTGGAAAGAATATAAAATATGAGGCAATGCGCATCATCCGTGGGTGCATAAAACATACCGAGTGTAGGATTTTGTGTTATCTCCTGGATTTTCCCACCATGGCAGACAGAATAAGACTTTGCGGTTCACGTGCCTACCTTCGAATTAGTGCAGACCTATATCATCCACTCTACCATGAATTTATGGAACAGAAGACAGCAGGCTAAAAGTAGGAAAATCTTAGATGTGACAGGCTGTGGATAATATTCAACGAGTGAGTTCAATCGAGGGCAGACTACTCGGGGAAGAATGGTTACGAGTGACGTCAGAGGTAAGTTCTTTCTCGTTAACGTCACACTAGATGGGGTATGTAAACAACAAAACCCATTGGTCGTTGAGGCAGATATTCACGGCCTTGATTTTCTAAAAAAAAATGTTCAGATAAGGACACAGTTATTTAAACAGGTGTTTCTGTTATCCGCCAGGTACTCAGCTCGTGAGCTTTCACGGCTAATGTTGATGATAGAACTGTGAATGAAGATAGTGGTGCTTCCGTATTGACTTAAAGTAGTTTGAGCATCAGAATTATTTCTCTCTCTCTCCTAACTTTTAGCTCCCTATGGAGCGTAGGTATTTAACAAACACTTTCCAAGTCGTTCTGTTTCTTGCCATTCTTTTAAGATCATTCCATGTCTTCCCCACCATCTTCATCTCTACTTCTATCTGTCTTCTCCAAGAATTCCTCGGTCTTCCTCTTTGTCTTTTCCACTGGGGATTCCAAAAAAGGGCCTGTTGTGTAATACTCTCAGTTGGCTTCCGCAGTGTGTGTCCTATCCAGCGCCATAGTCTTCACTGTATCTCTTTATCCACTTGGGAATTATCGCAGCAACAAAAGCATTGGCATGGCTTCAGACGCAACCATATACACACGTGTGTGTTTCCTCAGTGACTCAATGAATATGCTCAGAAAGATGGCAACTGGTTGGGCTCGACGGCAGGTGTTAGAGTCTCTGGGAGGGTCTTTTCTAACAAGTGTCTGCTTCATCTTCGTGCCATGACACAGGTGGAAGAGACAATGAACGTGCTGACACACTTGCCAGTTTGGCTGATGTTGATGATTGAGTGTGGTAGGGAAATCGACCGCTTTGACATTCTGAATGCCCTCATGGGATTAAGAAACGACTGGACTAAGAAACGGCTGTACTAAGAAACGACTGGACTAAGAAACGGCTGGACTAAGAAACGGCTGTACTAAGAAACGACTGGAGTAAGAAACGGCTGTACTAAGAAACGACTGGACTAAGAAACGGCTGTACTAAGAAACGACTGGACTAAGAAACGGCTGTACTAAGAAACGACTGGACTAAGAAACGGCTGTACTAAGAAACGACTGGACTAAGAAACGGCTGTACTAAGAAACGACTGGACTAAGAAACGACTGGAGTAAGAAACGGCTGTACTAAGAAACGACTGGAGTAAGAAACGGCTGTACTAAGAAACGACTGGACTAAGAAACGGCTGTACTAAGAAACGACTGGACTAAGAAACGGCTGTACTAAGAAATGACTGGACTAAGAAACGGCTGTACTAAGAAACGACTGGACTAAGAAACGGCTGTACTAAGAAACGACTGGACTAAGAAACGACTGGAGTAAGAAACGACTGGACTAAGAAACGGCTGTACTAAGAAACGACTGGACTAAGAAACCACTGGACTAAGAAACCACTGGACTAAGAAACCACTGGACAAAGAAACGATTTAAACTAAGAAACGACTAAAACATGACTTTGAATCCGCAGCCACGAGCATGCTTCACGTAGGTTTTCCGCACTGTCATGGCTGTACTCACTATGATAGGTATACTCATACTTATGATTGTACTCACTGTCATAAATGTACTAACAATCATGCTTGTACTAACTTTCGTGGTTGTACTCACTCTCATCGTTGTATTTTTTGTCATAATTGTACTCACTCTCATCGTTGTATTCACTGTCATAATTGTACTCACTCTCATCGTTGTATTCACTGTCATAATTGTACTCACTCTCATCGTTGTATTCACTGTCATAATTGTACTCACTCTCATCGTTGTATTCACTGTCATAATTGTACTCACTCTCATCGTTGTATTCACTGTCATAATTGTACTCACTCTCATCGTTGTATTCACTGTCATAATTGTACTCACTCTCATCGTTGTATTCACTGTCATAATTGTACTCACTCTCATCGTTGTATTCACTGTCATAATTGTACTCACTCTCATCGTTGTATTCACTGTCATAATTGTACTCACTCTCATGTTGTATTCACTGTCATAATTGTACTCACTCTCATCGTTGTATTCACTGTCATAATTGTACTCACTCTCATCGTTGTATTCACTGTCATAATTGTACTCACTCTCATCGTTGTATTCACTGTCATAATTGTACTCACTCTCACCGTTGTATTCACTGTCATAATTGTACTCACTCTCATTGTTGTATTCACTGTCATAATTGTACTCACTCTCATCGTTGTATTCACTGTCATAATTGTACTCACTCTCATCGTTGTATTCACTGTCATAATTGTACTCACTCTCATCGTTGTATGCACTGTCATAATTGTACTCACTCTCATCGTTGTATTCACTGTCATAATTGTACTCACTCTCATTGTTGTATTCACTGTCATAATTGTACTCACTCTCATCGTTGTATTCACTGTCATAATTGTACTCACTCTCATTGTTGTATTCACTGTCATAATTGTACTCACTCTCATTGTTGTATTCACTGTCACAATTGTACTCACTCTCATCGTTGTATTCACTGTCATAATTGTACTCACTCTCATTGTTGTATTCACTGTCATAATTGTACTCACTCTCATCGTTGTATTCACTGTCATAATTGTACTCACTCTCATTGTTGTATTCACTGTCATAATTGTACTCACTCTCATTGTTGTATTCACTGTCATAATTGTACTCACTCTCATTGTTGTATTCACTGTCATAATTGTACTCACTCTCATCGTTGTATTCACTGTCATAATTGTACTCACTCTCATCGTTGTATTCACTGTCATAATTGTACTCACTCTCATTGTTGTATTCACTGTCATAATTGTACTCACTCTCATTGTTGTATTCACTGTCATAATTGTACTCACTCTCATTGTTGTATTCACTGTCATAATTGTACTCACTCTCATTGTTGTATTCACTGTCATAATTGTACTCACTCTCATCGTTGTATTCACTGTCATAATTGTACTCACTCTCATCGTTGTATTCACTGTCATAATTGTACTCACTCTCATCGTTGTATTCACTGTCATAATTGTACTCACTCTCATTGTTGTATTCACTGTCATAATTGTACTCACTCTCATTGTTGTATTCACTGTCATAATTGTACTCACTCTCATTGTTGTATTCACTGTCATAATTGTACTCACTCTCATTGTTGTATTCACTGTCATAATTGTACTCACTCTCATTGTTGTATTCACTGTCATAATTGTACTCACTCTCATCGTTGTATTCACTGTCATAATTGTACTCACTCTCATCGTTGTATTCACTGTCATAATTGTACTCACTCTCATTGTTGTATTCACTGTCATAATTGTACTCACTCTCATCGTTGTATTCACTGTCATAATTGTACTCACTCTCATCGTTGTATTCACTGTCATAATTGTACTCACTCTCATTGTTGTATTCACTGTCATAATTGTACTCACTCTCATCGTTGTATTCACTGTCATAATTGTACTCACTCTCATCGTTGTATTCACTGTCATAATTGTACTCACTCTCATCGTTGTATTCACTGTCATAATTGTACTCACTCTCATCGTTGTATTCACTGTCATAATTGTACTCACTCTCATCGTTGTATTCACTGTCATAATTGTACTCACTCTCATTGTTGTATTCACTGTCATAATTGTACTCACTCTCATCGTTGTATTCACTGTCATAATTGTACTCACTCTCATCGTTGTATTCACTGTCATAATTGTACTCACTCTCATCGTTGTATTCACTGTCATAATTGTACTCACTCTCATTGTTGTATTCACTGTCATAATTGTACTCACTCTCATCGTTGTATTCACTGTCATAATTGTACTCACTCTCATCGTTGTATTCACTGTCATAATTGTACTCACTCTCATCGTTGTATTCACTGTCATAATTGTACTCACTCTCACCGTTGTATTCACTGTCATAATTGTACTCACTCTCACCGTTGTATTCACTGTCATAATTGTACTCACTCTCATTGTTGTATTCACTGTCATAATTGTACTCACTCTCATAGTTGTATTCACTGTCATAATTGTACTCACTCTCATCGTTGTATTCACTGTCATAATTGTACTCACTCTCATCGTTGTATTCACTGTCATAATTGTACTCACTCTCATCGTTGTATTCACTGTCATAATTGTACTCACTCTCATTGTTGTATTCACTGTCATAATTGTACTCACTCTCATCGTTGTATTCACTGTCATAATTGTACTCACTCTCATTGTTGTATTCACTGTCATAATTGTACTCACTCTCATTGTTGTATTCACTGTCATAATTGTACTCACTCTCATCGTTGTATTCACTGTCATAATTGTACTCACTCTCATTGTTGTATTCACTGTCATAATTGTACTCACTCTCATTGTTGTATTCACTGTCATAATTGTACTCACTCTCATTGTTGTATTCACTGTCATAATTGTACTCACTCTCATTGTTGTATTCACTGTCATAATTGTACTCACTCTCATTGTTGTATTCACTGTCATAATTGTACTCACTCTCATTGTTGTATTCACTGTCATAATTGTACTCACTCTCATTGTTGTATTCACTGTCATAATTGTACTCACTCTCATCGTTGTATTCACTGTCATAATTGTACTCACTCTCATCGTTGTATTCACTGTCATAATTGTACTCACTCTCATTGTTGTATTCACTGTCATAATTGTACTCACTCTCATTGTTGTAGTCACTGTCATAATTGTACTCACTCTCATTGTTGTATTCACTGTCATAATTGTACTCACTCTCATTGTTGTATTCACTGTCATAATTGTACTCACTCTCATCGTTGTATTCACTGTCATAATTGTACTCACTCTCATCGTTGTATTCACTGTCATAATTGTACTCACTCTCATTGTTGTATTCACTGTCATAATTGTACTCACTCTCATTGTTGTATTCACTGTCATAATTGTACTCACTCTCATTGTTGTATTCACTGTCATAATTGTACTCACTCTCATTGTTGTATTCACTGTCATAATTGTACTCACTCTCATTGTTGTATTCACTGTCATAATTGTACTCACTCTCATTGTTGTATTCACTGTCATAATTGTACTCACTCTCATCGTTGTATTCACTGTCATAATTGTACTCACTCTCATCGTTGTATTCACTGTCATAATTGTACTCACTCTCATTGTTGTATTCACTGTCATAATTGTACTCACTCTCATCGTTGTATTCACTGTCATAATTGTACTCACTCTCATCGTTGTATTCACTGTCATAATTGTACTCACTCTCATTGTTGTATTCACTGTCATAATTGTACTCACTCTCATCGTTGTATTCACTGTCATAATTGTACTCACTCTCATCGTTGTATTCACTGTCATAATTGTACTCACTCTTTTGGCTGTGATAGCTCAGTGGTTGGTGAACTGGACTACAAAGGACAAGAGGTCGGGTTCGATCCTGACCGACGGCTTCCGGGTTCACACAGCCGTAATTGGGTACCGATTTTTTTCTGGGAAAGTAAAGCGGTACGGGCGTAATACCGACCTCATTACCCACAAAATCATGTGCCGAAGGTCTGTAAAAATTATGGTCACTAACACCATATTCCCTATACGCCACTTGGCGTGACGGGGCTCTTTACTTTTTTTTACTATCTTGGTTGTCCTCACTGTCATAGCTGTTCTTATTTTCAAGGCTCTTCGCACTGACAGAGTTGTACTCAATCTTGTTTTTTGCATTTCCTATAACAATTTTACTCAATCTCGTAGTTGCACTCATTCATAAGGTTGTACTCAGTCTCATTGTTGTAATAAATCTCATGGTTTTGCTCGCTCTAATGGTAGTTCTCAAATATCTTACCCTGATTTCCTATTAGTCCATTTGTACGTGCATCAAATTATCATTCAACACACTGCTACCTTTCCCTTATTTCTTTCTATTCAAATCAAAATAGATCCAAACTGCAAGGCCACCAAAGCTCTTTCAGCAACCATCACGTATATTTTAACTACAAGTGAGTGAATATTACTATCAACATATGCAAGATAAAATGAGCATGCTGATGAGAGATCACAACAGCTGGGACTGACAATAAATAGAGATAAGACCAACATTATGAGGATTAATGCAATTGGCAATAACCAAATAAAATTAGAAGAAATACCTCTACCAGACGTACAATCTGACATATATATGGGCAGTAATATAGATACAGAGGGAGGAACAGAGAATGATACCAAAATAAGGATATCAAAAGCAAGAGGAGCATTCGTTGCACTGAGAAATGGCAGGACAAAATCACTAACATAGAATTATGGAAAAGTACCAGTCAAATACCAATGGATAATGAGATACAGCGAAGACGATTGCGCTGGATAGGACACACTCTGCGGAAGCCAACTGAGAGTATTACACAACAGGCCTAATTTGGAATCCCAAGGAGAAAGCCAAAGAGGAAGACCAAAATATTCTTGGAGAAGACAGATAGAAGCAGAGATGAAGATGATGAGGAGGACGTGAAATGATCTTATAAGAATGGCAAGAAACAGAAGGACTTGTAATTTTATTTTTTTAAAAAGACCTATGCTCCACATGAAGCTGAAAGTGTTTGTTGAAGACCTATGCTCCACAGGGAGCTGAAAGTGTTTGTTGAAGACCTACGTTCCACTGGGAGTTGAAAGTGTTTGTTGAAGACCTATGCTTCACAGGGAGCTGAAAGTGTTTGTTGAAGACCTACGTTCCACAGAGAGTTGAAAGTGTTTGTTGAAGACCTATGCTCCACAGGGAGTTGAAAGTGTTTGTTGAAGACCTATGCTCCACAGGGAGCTGAAAGTGTGTGTTGAAGACCTGTGCTCCACATGGAGCTGGAAGTGTTTGTTGGAGACCTATGCTCCACAGGGAACTGAAAGTGTTTGTTAAAGACCTATGTTCCACAGGGTGCTGAAAGTGTTTGTTAAAGACCTACGCTCGACAGGGAGTTGAAAGTGTTTGTTGAAGAAATATGTTCCACAGGGAGATGAAAGTGTTTGTTGAATACCTATACTCCACATGGAGTTGAAAGTGTTTGTTGAAGACCTATGTTCGACAGGGAGCTGAAAGTGTTTGTTGAAGACCTATGCTCCACAGGGAGCTGAAAGTGTTTGTTGAAGATCTATGCTCCACAGTGAGCTGAAAGTGTTTGTTGGAGACCTATGCTCTACAGGGAGCTGAATTATAGACGAACGAAGAAGAAGAAGAGTGTATATATGGAAGTCCAGTTCGACCTACAAATAACCTTTTTTTACCAAACATTCAAATTTCAAGCCATCTTTCAAACAAGCTAACCGCAACTTAGTCCCGGGTTTTCGCTTCAGAACAAAACAACCTTGAGTGATGTACACAATGACACGTGCGCAAGACACACGGGAGCCAATAAAAACACCGCTGAAAGTAATCCAGTCAGATGGTGCCCTAGGGAAAATGGTAGCGTTCGAACCTAAGCTGATGGAATAAGATAAGACTCCGTGGAAAGACGAGCATAAGACTTTTAAGAGTGCTTAAGAACAAACGTTGAGAATAGATGCTCTGGCGGTCTCCCAAGAGACATGGCTAAAGTAGGTTTAATAGTTGTTCCTGTCTTTGTAATTCTACTTTATCACTACTTTTTACTTCTACTGTTTATCATTTTCTCATTTGTTGATAACTGTATAAAGGGCATTGTTACGTTAGCTCACGTTTAAGTCATCTTGCATGTTAAGACTAATTGATGAAACAAAGTTCAATGTAGGCTTGGATCTTAATCATCATGAGGCGTCTGCGAATCGAAAATGTTTACTATAAATCGCCATGTCACTGTGTCTCTTGTCTTAACGGTGCTATCTATCACACGTTCTCCTGTCCACCACATCACAATGGTAGCTCACTTTACTGTTCACCTCAGCCTCGTTTACTTTGTTTTTACCTTTCCAAAACGACTTTCAGTAAATTGTTTGTGTCTCTTTATGAGTACATAAATACATTTTGTCTTGTTCGAGTTATGTTAAATAATTATGTCTTAATTTGTCTTGTTCGAGTTATGTTAAATAATTATTTCCTAATCTGTCTTGTTCGAGTTATGTTAAATAATTCTTTCTTAATTTGTCTTGTTCGAGATATGTTAAATAATTATATTTTAACTTGTCTTGTTCGAATTATGTTAACTAATTATTTTCTTAGTTTGTATTTGTCGAGTTTAGTTAAATAAGTATGTCTTAATTTTCAACAGTGTCAAAACGTCATTATTTGTTTCAATTTATTCCCCCCCCCCCCAATATTTAAATATAAATCCACAATTCAAGGGTTTCAAATTTTCATTGCTCGCCCCTCTCTTATTGAATGCTTATATTGCTACGTTATACGGACAGATGTACGGACAGCGCATGCTATAGGAGTTAGATAGGTTGTCTCTCTACCAATCAAATCGTAAACAGGGGGTCAAAGGTTGAGTAGCAAAGGTCATAAATTGAAGAAATATTCTCTCCCTTACCGAAATATATGGGAGCCGCGATAGCTCGGTGGTTAGTGAACTGGACTACAAAGGATAAGAGGTAGGGTTCAATCCCAACCGACGGCTTCTGGGTTCACCCAGCCTTTAATGGGTACCGGGTTTTTTCTGGAAAAGTTAAGCGGCATGGGCGTAATACCGACCACATTACCCCAAAGTTCATGTGCTGAAGGTCTGTAAAATGTATGGTCACTAACACCATGTTCCCTATACACCACTCGGCGTGACGGGGCTCTTTACTCTTTACTTTTATGAAATATAAGGACAATGTAATGTAGAAAATCTGCACACAAAAATGGCAAAATATAAAAATATAAGGATAAGACAAATTGATTTAAAAAAAAATAATATTAGATTGGAAACAGGAACTTGAGAACAGCACGGGAAATTGAGGAAAATAGAAGTCAGGGAAGACAAGTACAATCAATATGGGATTAAATTTCGTTAACGTGAAATAACATTACACAGTGTGCCCGGCAGAATCACTCATCATCATCATCGTGTGTCATACCGGTTGACGTAAGCGATCATTTCCTTTTTCAATTTTGTATCCACAGTGCATCGTATCAATTCTGTTGTTGACTGTTTTGCATGTCATGACACCAAGCTATATAGTATCTTCTCTCTTTATCGTCCGCGATCTCTATTTTGCCAGTTGTAACCAAGAATTCCAACTTTCCTCTTCTCATGATGTGCCCGAAAAATGTTGATTGTTTCCTTCCGATGATTTTTTAGGAGTTCCCTTTTTGTTTTGGCCTCTTTGAGATTGTCATCGTTTTTGGATGCCCATGGAACTCTCAACATTCTTCTGAGAAATCTCGTTTGTGTAGCTTCTAATTATCTTTTTAGAATCACCACCAATAATGTTAGCGACGTAAATATTTCCCCTTGGGGTCTAAGCACATTGCAGGACTGTTAGTTGGCTGGTTTGCCCTACCATTTGATGTGCATTATTCTGCGGAGACATCGCATGTGGAAGATATTTAATCTTTCCTAGTCTTTATATCTGAGAGTTACCGGAGTGAAATATTTAATCTTTAACTACAAAGTTTTTTCTTCTAATCTTTGAATGTATAATACACGATTGACAAAGAAATAGAAATCCGCAGCAACAAGGCAAACAAAATGTTGAGACAGCTACCCCCTATACTTCAATACATAGCAATATCTATTACCAACAAGAAACATCGTAAAAAAAAAGGAAAGAGCCCCACTCAAGCCAAGTGGCGTATAAGGAATATCGTGTTAGTGACCATACATTTTACAAACCTTCGGCACATGATTTTTGGGGTAATGTGGTCGGTATTACGCCCGTGCCACTTTACTTTCCCAGTAAAAATTCGCTACCCATTAAAGGCTGGGTGAACCGGAAGCCGTCGGTTGGATCGAACCCTACCTCTTGTACTTTGTAGTCCAGTTAACTAATCACTGAGCTATCGCGGTTCCCTAAGAAACATCTTATACAGAGTATATGCATTCCAACATTGTGCTACCGGTGACAGGCATGGTCACATACGTGTGGGGACAGAGAAAAGCTTGTCACAAAAGGAGAGCACTTCGAGTGACCAGAAAAGACAGAATCAAAAATAATATAAGATAAAACGTGAGTGTTGAGTTAATCCTAAGCTACATGGGACACAGCAGATGGATTGGTTTGCCCATCAAGAAAGAATGCGGTGTGATTCCTTACTATTCAAAGCATATGTGAAAAGAAAAGAAGGGAGACGAGCGGGAGGCAAACCCAGAGTAAGATTGACAGAGATCATCAAAGAAACGCTACAACAGCATCAACTAACAATGAGTGAAGCCGCCACAAGGGGAGAGAACCAGAACTTTGTATCTCGCTGGATACCCGAACAAGTATATGAGGAAGTGAACAAAGAAAGAAATAAAGAATGTCTAAAATAAGAAGCATATTATTTATTTCCTGGAAAGACACAAATGAGCAATTCAACTAAACTACCACTAACAAGCGACTGTGCAGTGTATACGCACACACTTAAGTCATGTCTCCGAAGTAATGTTCGACCTTTCTAAGCAGCAAGAAATGCAAATCCAACACTAAGGCCGCCTTAATTAAATTCCTCGTACGCTATTTCCGGTCTGCAATAGTCGCCGCCATTTTCACTCACAAGCCCCGGCTATTATCAAGCAACCGTTCCACGTCTTCTACTCCCAACCCTAACCTCACACCTTCCACGTCTTCTACTCCCAACCCAACCGTAACCTCCCACCTTCCACGTCTTATACTCCCAACCCAACCTAACCTCACACTTTCCACGTCTTCTACTCCCAACCCAACCCTAACCTCCCACCTTCCACGTCTTCTACTCCCAACCCAACCCTAACCTCCCACCTTCCACGTCTTCTACTCCCAACCCAACCCTAACCTCCCACCTTCCACGTCTTCTACTCCCACTCCAACACTAACTTTCCACGTCTTCTACTCTCACCCCAACACTAACCTTCCACGTCTTCTACTCCAACCCCAACACTAACCTTCCACGTCTTCTACTCCAACCCCAACACTAACCTTCCACGTCTTCTACTCCCACCCCAACACTAACCTTCCACGTCTTCTACTCCAACCCCAACACTAACCTTCTACATCTTCTACTCCCAACCCAACCCTAACCTCCCACCTTCCACATCTTCTACTCCCAACCCAACCCTAACCTCCCACCTTCCACATCTTCTACTCCCAACCCAACCCTAACCTCCCAACCTTCCACATCTTCTACTCCCAACCTAACCCTAACCTCCCACCTTCCACATCTTCTACTCCCAACCCAACCCTAACCTCCCAACCTTCCACATCTTCTACTCCCAACCCAACCCTAACCTCCCACCTTCCACATCTTCTACTCCCAACCCAACCCTAACCTCCCAACCTTCCACATCTTCTACTCCCAACCCAACCCTACCTCCCACCTTCCACATCTTCTACTCCCAACCAACCCTAACCTCCCACCTTCTACTCCCAACCCAACCCTAACCTCCCACCTTCTACTTTCGCTACTCATCTATAATCTTTCCTGTCACTCTAACCAAATATGGCGGTAGCATTATTTCTTCCCACTTTACGAAGGGAATAAGAAAACAAACCCTCGTCACGCCTCAAGGAGGGAGTGTCAGTGTCCATCTTTCATGGCAATCTGCAAATTGAGGATATGGTGAGCATACATCAGGCCGTCTCGTCAGTCTTTCAAAGAAAGATATTTTGTACCTATTTAAGGCTGGTTAGATCATCGTTGGTGAAAGATCAAACAACATCTTTTCCTTCACTGGCCAGTGCATTAACAAACTGCTTGCAATGAATTATATGCTGATGAGAATTGCTTGCACTTAACTAAAAAGGAACGTGTTTGTGTATGTGTGTGTGTGGGTTTTTAAAGAGTCCATATTGAGATTTCAGGGGAAAAAACAGGGGTAGGGGATGTGATTTGGCTAGTCTAGAGGCAAGACGTCTGCCTGGCTGGTCTAGAGGTAAGACTTCTGCTTGACTGGTCTAGAGGTAAGAAGTCTGCCTGGCTGGTCTAGAGGTAAGACTTCTGCCTGGCTGGTCTAGAGGTAAGACGTCTGCTTGACTGGTCTAGAGGTAAGAAGTCTGCCTGGCTGGTCTAGAGGTAAGACTTCTGCCTGGCTGGTCTAGAGGTAAGACTTCTGCCTGGCTGGTCTAGAAGTAAGACGTCTGCCTGGCTGGTCAAGAGGTAAGACGTTTGCCTGGTTGGTCTAGAGGTAAGACGTCTGCCTGGCTGGTCTAGAGGTAAGACGTTTGCTTGACTGATCTAGAGGTAAGACGTCTAGAGGTAAGACTTCTGCCTGGTTGGTCTAGAGGTAAGACTTCTGCCTGGCTGGTCTAGAGGTAAGACGTTTGCTTGACTGATCTAGAGGTAAGACGTCTAGAGGTAAGACTTCTGCCTGGTTGGTCTAGAGGTAAGATGTCTGCCTGGCTGGTCTAGAGGTAAGACGTTTGCTTGACTGATCTAGAGGTAAGACGTCTAGAGGTAAGACTTCTGCCTGGCTGGTCTAGAGGTAAGACGTCTAGAGGTAAGACTTCTGCCTGGCTGGTCTAGAGGTAAGACGTCTAGAGGTAAGACTTCTGCCTGGCTGGTCTAGAGGTAAGACGTCTAGAGGTAAGACGTCTAGAGGTAAGACTTCTGCCTGGTTGGTCTAGAGGTAAGACGTCTAGAGGTAAGACGTCTAGAGGTAAGACTTCTGCCTGGTTGGTCTAGAGGTAAGACGTCTAGAGGTAAGACTTCTGCCTGGCTGGTCTAGAGGTAAGACGTTTGCTTGACTGATCTAGAGGTAAAACGTCTAGAGGTAAGACTTCTGCCTGGCTGGTCTAGAGGTAAGACTTCTGCCTGGCTGGTCTAGAGGTAAGACTTCTGCCTGGCTGGTCTAGAGGTAAGACGTCTGCCTGGCTGGTCTAGAGGTAAGACTTCTGCCTGGCTGGTCTAGAGGTAAGACTTCTGCCTGGTTGGTCTAGAGGTAAGACTTCTGCCTGGCTGGTCTAGAGGTAAGACTTCTGCCTGGTTGGTCTAGAGGTAAGACTTCTGCCTGGTTGGTCTAGAGGTAAGACGTTTGCTTGACTGATCTAGAGGTAAGACGTCTAGAGGTAAGACTTCTGCCTGGTTGGTCTAGAGGTAAGACGTCTAGAGGTAAGACGTCTAGAGGTAAGACTTCTGCCTGGTTGGTCTAGAGGTAAGACGTTTGCTTGACTGATCTAGAGGTGAGACGTCTAGAGGTAAGACTTCTGCCTGGCTGGTCTAGAGGTAAGACGTCTAGAGGTAAGACTTCTGCCTGGTTGGTCTAGAGGTAAGACGTCTAGAGGTAAGACGTCTAGAGGTAAGACTTCTGCATGGTTGGTCTAGAGGTAAGACGTCTAGAGGTAAGACGTCTAGAGGTAAGACTTCTGCCTGGTTGGTCTAGAGGTAAGACGTCTAGAGATAAGACTTCTGCCTGGCTGGTCTAGAGGTAAGACGTTTGCTTGACTGATCTAGAGGTAAGACGTCTAGAGGTAAGACTTCTGCCTGGCTGGTCTAGAGGTAAGACTTCTGCCTGGCTGGTCTAGAGGTAAGACTTCTGCCTGGCTGGTCTAGAGGTAAGACGTCTGCCTGGCTGGTCTAGAGGTAAGACTTCTGCCTGGCTGGTCTAGAGGTAAGACTTCTGCCTGGTTGGTCTAGAGGTAAGACTTCTGCCTGGCTGGTCTAGAGGTAAGACTTCTGCCTGGTTGGTCTAGAGGTAAGACTTCTGCCTGGCTGGTCTAGAGGTAAGACTTCTGCCTGGCTGGTCTAGATGTAAGACTTCTGCCTGGCTGGTCTAGATGTAAGACTTCTGCCTGGTTGGTCTAGAGGTAAGACTTCTGCCTGGTTGGTCTAGAGGTAAGACTTCTGCCTGGCTGGTCTAGAGGTAAGACTTCTGCCTGGTTGGTCTAGAGGTAAGACTTCTGCCTGGCTGGTCTAGAGGTAAGACTTCCGCCTGGCTGGTCTAGAGGTAAGACGTCTGCCTGGCTGGTCTAGAGGTAAGAAGTCTGCCTGGCTGGTCTAGATGTAAGACTTCTGCCTGGCTAGTCTAGAGGTAAGACGTCTGCCTGGCTGGTCTAGAGGTAAGACTTCTGCCTGGCTGATCTAGAGGTAAGAAGTCTGCCTGGCTGGTCTAGATGTAAGACTTCTGCCTGGCTAGTCTAGAGGTAAGACGTCTGCCTGGCTGGTCTAGAGGTAAGACTTCTGCCTGGCTGATCTAGAGGTAAGAAGTATGCCTGTCTGGTCTAGAGGTAAGACTTCTGCCTGGCTGGTCTAGAGGCAAGACGTCTGCTTGACTGGTCTAGAGGTAAGAAGTCTGCCTGGCTGGTCTAGAGGTAATACTTCTGCCTTGCTGGTCTAGAGGTAAGACGTCTGCCTGGCTGGTCTAGAGGTAAGACGTTTGCTTGACTGATCTAGAAGTAAGATGTCTGCCTGGCTGGTCTAGAGGTAAGACTTCTGCCTGGCTGGTGTAGAGGTACGATGTCTGCCTGGCTGGTGTAGAGGTAAGTTGTCTGCCTTGCTGGTCTAGAGGTAAGACGACTGCCTGGCTGGTGTAGAGGTTAGATGTCTGCCTGGCTGGTGTAGAGGTAAGATGTCTGCCTGGCTGGTGTAGAGGTAACATGTCTGCCTGGCTGGTGTAGAGTTAAGATGTCTGCCAAGCTGGTCTAGATGTAAAACGTCTGCCTGGCTGGTCTAGATGTAAGACGTTTCTCTGGCTAGTCTAGTGGTAAGACTTCTCCCTCTGGATTAGAAGGTCCCAGGATTGAATCTTGTCATAGACGGTGGTAAATTTTCACTTTGAATCCGTGTTTTTTTGCTTCTGCCTTCACCCTCCACTAGTCTCTGTGTGTAGAGATCCGACTTCTAGCTCTCTCAGATAGCGGCGAAAAACAAGAGATCCCATGTGAACTTGCTTATGTTAAAGAACACTTTTCAGTTAAAAATCGAAAAGAGTAGACCAAAAACTGGCTGCAGCTCGATCAAAACAGTTTAACAAATGCTGAAGACTGATGCGTCGGGGCAAAACGGTGTAGATATCACGACCTTGACGTAAAATAGCGACAGAGCCCATCCACATCTACTTAACTTTTTCTGTACGGAAACTTTTTATTTTTGCAATGGAAGAGATTTCAGAAACAAAATTGTTCATGGTTTTAAGAATCAATCTACATGTTTATATTTATCTAACATATAACATAAAAAGTAAAGTAAAATACCCCCGTCACGCCAAGTGGCGCATAGGGAAATATGGTGTTAGTGACCATACATTTTACAAACCTTCGGCACATGATTTTTGGGGTAATGTGGTCGGTATTACGCCCGTGCCGCTTTACTTTCCCAGGTAAAATGTCGGTACCCATTAAAGGCTGGGTGAACCGGAAGCCGTCGGTTGGGATCGAACCCTACCTCTTGTCCTTTGTAGTCCAGTTCACTAAGCACTGAGCTATCGCGGCTCCCTAACATGTAACATAATATATAGAAATGTTTAGATTATTGAACAAGGTATTAGATTTCACCAATACCAAGATGATGCAAGATATGTGTAATTAATATGGTTAGATGACGGTTCATACTAAGCAAATTGTCTGTGACGCACTGTGCGGCGAAACGTACGGAAGGAGTTAACAGGTGAACCCTTACAAGAGAGATTTGGAAGACAATGTACAAACTGTAGATACAACAAAAACCAAAATAATTAACACAATAAGAAAGAACACGCTTTAAATTGAGCTCATGTAATTAATGTAGTTGTAGTTAGTTGTATAGGTATCAATATATATCTCCTGTGTGTTACCGGGCCGGGGAAGTAAAGAATAGTGACACTGTGACCTTCCAGGCATGTCGTAAGAGGCGACTAAGGAGATTGATCGATGGCTTGACAAGTTGTCATTGTAAAAAGTATTGTTATAGAAACAGAGCCATAGATTTTGGAAGCAGTGATCTCTGCAATATGTGTCATTTTGGCACGCAAGGTTTCTGTTTTTGAGATTGCAGTTCTGCCCTATGTGCCGTCTTCGGCTCGAAAGGACAATAGATAGATAGATAGTAGTAGTTGTAGTTAGTCGAAGGCCCCGGTATCACTGCAAATGAATTAAAATCCATAATTCTTCAAACGCCCGTGCCAGTGGAATCATCCGAATTAAAACTCATATCACTGAAGGATCCAAACAAAGAAAGGTAGCTGCAGTCCCCATCAGAGCAGCTACAGGACACGCAAAAAGATATAAGGCCAAGCGGTACTGAAAGTGAACTCAGCTGAACTTCCCTTCGTCATTCGATATCACCATTCATCGTAGGCAATCGGAATTTCGAAGCAAGATCCGGGAGAAAAACACAGCTCACAGTGTCCACAAAGCACTAAACTCAGTAACTCCGGCAGCAAGCCAGACTTGGTATATGAGAAAACTGCAACAAGGAACACGTACTTAATGTATGTTATTAAGAGTGCATCGGTGCCATATAGAGCCAGTTCCGATCTATGAAAGCGAATCATGGACAGAAGACAAACAAATGAAAACAAACCATTAGAATATCAGAAGAATATTGAAAGTTCCCTGGACAGTCAAAGAGACCGCCAAGGACAATCTCAAAGTGGACAACACAATGAGCTCTTTAAAAATATAATCGGAAAGAAACAATATACATTTTTCGGGCATATCATGAGAAGAAGAAAGTTTAAATAATTGGTTACAACTGACAAGTTAGAGGGAAAGAGACATCGTTGACGACAGAGAGAGAGAAAAAAATACTGGATAGCTTGGTGTTATGGTATGGAAACAGCCAGCATAGAATTAATACGATGCAATGTGGATAGAAGATTGTGGAAGGACATGATCGCCTACGCCAACCGGTATTGAAGATGATGATGATGATGAACTAATGTATAGAAATTTGGTTTAAATCATGAACTAGCTCACTACTTTGGCCTCCCTACTTCGCAAACCCCATCATTTATGTTTACCATTCTCTTAGAATGGCTTGGCAGAAGGTCAACAACAGAAATGATAAATAACTGTCGAGATCGAAAGTTGTGGAGAGACATGATCACCCACACCAGCAGGCACGGTACTTGATGATGAATCTCTTAGATTAAAAAAGAATACCACTTAACTGCTGCGATGATTGTGCTCGTGTTTGAGTCTTGTATAATTATGTTCCCGCTAATCTTCGGTTTTGTTGACCTGTGTGACGTGCATGTCAATATTCGTGACCTCACTTCGCAAAACGTCTAATATCACTCTTGTTTACCTTTCCGACAAGAGATTCAAGCACTCTTCTTATCTGGAGTTATTAAAAAAAATAATAAAATAACGAGTTTACAACGAGTTAAAAATAATCTCAAAGACTTTTTTTTTTAATTGAATTTTTAAAAATCAAATTAGTTAGCTAGAAGCGGTCAACGAATCATAGTTGACTGCTTGCGCCAGAATCAGTGAATCATACGTGATAAAGACTACACTCGGTGGTTCACAAAACGGATTAATTTATATGTCCAAGAAGGTGGTGATCGAAGTAAAAACACAATCATGCACGCCAAAATGCCACCATCAGACTGAAGTCGAACGTTTTGATGCAAAATGCCACCATCAGACTGAAGTCGAACGTTTTGATGCAAAATGCCACCATCAGACTGAAGTCGAACGTTTTGATGCAAAATGCCACCATCAGACTGAAGTCGAACGTTTTGATGCAAAATGCCACCATCAGACTGAAGTCGAACGTTTTGATGCAAAATGCCACCATCAGACTGAAGTCGAACGTTTTGATGCAAAATGCCACCATCAGACTGAAGTCGACCGTTTTGATGCAAAATGCCACCATCAGACTGAAGTCGAACGTTTTGATGCAAAATGCCACCATCAGACTGAAGTCGAACGTTTTGATGCAAAATGCCACCATCAGACTGAAGTCGACCGTTTTGATGCAAAATGCCACCATCAGACTGAAGTCGAACGTTTTGATGCAAAATGCCACCATCAGACTGAAGTCGAACGTTTTGATGCAAAATGCCACAGTCAAGCTGAAGTCACATTTGTTGACGCAAACGAACGCAGTTGTCTACCCAGGTTGAATAGTACAATCTGTTTTTCTTAATAACCACCCTTTGGAAACAGGAAATCATGCAAAGCATATATCGAACGCGGAGGAGGGAGAAGATCAAGAGGCAGACACAGAGTAAGGTAGAAAATAAAAACATCAAAGAAACGCTACAACATCTATTGATAGGGATTGAAATCGCCGAAAGAGTGAAAATCAAAATTTTGAATCTCCCTTGACACCTGAACGAGTATTAGAGAATGTGAAGAAAGAAAGAAATAGAGAAAGACAGAAAAAGAAATTAAAATAAAAAAAAGAAGGAGAAAGAAAAAAATAGAAAAAAATCGAAAGAATGAAAGGAAGGCAGAAAGAAAGAAATGAAAAAAAGAACTGGGGAGTAACATAATGTTGTGTAAAAACTAACATAGAACGACAGTGTATTCCGAAACGATAAACATTTGAATCAAACGACAAACTGTTTATGAGAAATCTAAGAAAAGATTTCTCTCTCTCTCTGTCTGCGATCAGGACTCAATCAGAGTAGGATTCCAGACTCCCACATGAAGTCAGCTGTCAGTTTAAGTGTGTTGATCGCCCACACAGACAGAACATCACAATTAGAGTCTGCCAGATCCACTCTGATTGAACACCGGTTAAAACGTTGCACTGTGTTCTGCGCCAGTGGTCCAGTGCATCCGATTTCAGCCAGCATTTTATTCAGGTTTGCTTTCCTTAGCCTTTGATTATCCCCAATCTTCCTGCAAGGCAGCAGATTGTCTTTTCTGTAGGGGGATTCTACCCTTAGATGGTCGGCCCTCTCAGGTTTACGAGCACCATCTGCCCGAGTCACTAGAATGACTAACACAGACATGCACACACAAAGATATGAGATGTGACTAACACAGATATTCACACAGCGATACGAGGCATGACTAACACTGACACACATTATGATATGAGATATGACTAACACAGACATACACGTATAGATATGACACATGACTAAGATAGACATGCACACAAAGATATGAGATATGACTAACAAGATATGACACAAAGATGACATGCACAGACATGACAAGAATGAGATATGACTAACAGACATGCACAACATAGATATCCACTAAACATAGACATCTAAGATGCACAAAGATACTAAGATATGACACACAAAGATAACATGATCAACAAATACCCAGACATGCACAAACAAGATATGACACATATCTACACAGATACAAACTCAGATATGAGATATGACTAAACAGACACACATAAAGATATGAGGCATGATTAACACGGACACACCAAGATATGAGGTATGACTAACGTGACACACTGACACACCAAGATATGATCCATGGCTAGAACAGAAATACATTAAGATAGGAGCCATGGCTTCATGGAAACACACCAAGATATGAACCATGTCTAGCACAGAAACACATTAAGATATGAGACATGGCTAGCACGGAAATACACTAAGATATGAACCATGGCCAGCACACACACACACACTAAGATATGAATCATGGCCAGCCCAGACACACACTAAGATATGAGCCATGGCCAGCACATACACCCACTAAGATATCAGCCATGGCTATCGCAGACACCCACTAAGATATGAGCTACGACTAGCATGGATATACACTGAGAATTGAGCCATGGATCAATTCAAGAGAAGCAGAAGAGGAGGTAGAAGAGCAGCGATCGCGAAAGGTATCAAAATGATTGGGTTTGTTGTAGTCGGCAGGCTCTTCTTAACGTGGGAATCATCGACATGCGAGACGCACGCCCCGGTTAACTGTTCACAGGTTCCGTTCAAACAGTAGTCCGAAGATTTGAGAGTGCAGTCTGACCCGTAGAACGTTCCATTGCATGTACAGTTCCCGATTGACTGTTCACAGGTGACGTTGATACAGTTGTCCGGATATTTGAGAGTGCAGTCTGACCCGTAGTACGTTTCCTTGCACGTACAGTCTACACTTTCCGGGTCACATATGATGTCACAGCCATCAGAACACGTCTGTTCGCACTGTAGCCCAAAATTACCATCGGGACAAGTGGCATTACAGGTATAGCCAGGATGTTTACATTGTAGGCAATTTCCGGATTTTTTCTCACATAAAGGACAGACACTGAGACAAGACCTGGAGCAGTCGTGTCCATAGATCCCATGTGAACAGTTGCCGTGACACGTACCGATGGTGACGTTCAGCCTTTGCTACACCCACTACACACTTCACAAAATGATCCAGAATACCCGTCCAGACAATGGGTGTCTGTAAATGTTTGCACCTCGCAAACCGTCAGTGCACTGTCGGCCTGCAAATGGTCGGTGAGAACTCAGTCTTAATGTGTGCCATTGGCGTTTGTGTGGTGACTACAATAGTGTTCACAGAAACATTATGGTATGATATATAATTATACTGGAACACTATGCCGCCACTGTCAGAGAAAGCCTTTAGAGTGGCATTCTTTACCCGAATCATAGTGCTAGCTCGATGATAGATTCAAATGGTATGAATCTTCTGGTGCGTGGCAAATTTCAGATACCAGTAAATAGAATTGTTCCACTTCTCAATTTTGTGTGTGCGCAGCCATTGTCATAGAGATTGGTCTTTGTTTTGCCATTAACTGCGGCCTCTGGTCCACATCCGACTCCTGTATAACAAGCATTAAATGTGCCGGTCTGGTTTGTGTTCTGTTTGAGAGCCACATTCCGACCCCCACCAATGTAGATGGAGCAGATATTTGCAACTATCGCCCCTTCAATCCGTAACTTGTTGATCAGACCAGCCCCAGAGCAAAAGACATCAATCTTGTGCTGACTAACTACAAACCGTGATTCATTGTTACATGAGGCAGAACCATTTAGTTTTACCGTGAAACTGTCCGGATTTGTTATGTCATTCACATAAATCCTAAACCGGGAGAACGGCAAAGATTGATTGAGAGTTACCTCAACTGATGTAGAATCTGTGTCCGGATTACATGTGGTGTCGTTGTTATCAAACAGGAAAGTAGGTTCAGATTTTTGGGCGTATTTGTACACGAGATCCAAGTACTGACACTGGGGTCCGAAATATTTGTGCTGGCAACTGTCATTGTTTGGGCATGTCCCTGTAGTTTTGTCACAAATGGAGTCATTATAACAGTGACATTGTAACGTACAATTTGCCCCAAACCAACTGTCTGCACAAGTTAGGTCATTAGGTTCCAAGGTTGCGAACGAAGCCAGCAGAATAAAGACTTGATCTACAGCGATGGTTAACGAACTGTGTACACACATTTATTATCAAATTCTTGTCTTAACAGGAAAAAATATTTCCGAGCTGTGATCGCAGCCTTATGCTATAGTCATAGGAAAGCCTTCGCGAAAGGACTTTGCCTACGAAGCTAATTTTTTTAGTTAGCTGAGTGGCAGAGTTCCTAAGCGTTTGGCTTTTCGTGGCAAGGCGCTGTGCCACTGAGTACGGGTTCGATTCTGCCTTGGTCCATATTTTTTTCTGTTGTTGATTATTTCATTTTTACGAGTGCTGTAAACATACCTCTTCCTCTGAATTGATTCACTGATTATCGCCTCGGAAGTTTCCCTCTATAATAATATTCATTTATTATTATTTGTCTCCTTTATTATCAAACCCGTGAATTACATTTCTAAAATTCCGCCAACTCGCTGTGATAACAGATAGCGTGATGTTCTTCAATAGAATGAGACAAACCGTTGGAGACAAGCAAAGTCAACATTGTTTACATCATGGCTCGAACGCAAATAAGCGTCCATCTTGGTGCGTCCCATAAGAGAGATTTGAGATAGTGCATTAGGAGAAGAAACAATACAGGAACAATGAAAAACAAACACAAGAAAGCAATACCAAACCTCTGACGTATAATGCCCAGACAATTACACAGACAACAAATGCAGGGGTAATGGCAACATTCTGTAAAAGATATGCTACTTTGGTTTTATTCAACATTCTGTAAAAGATATGCTACTTTGGTTTTATTCAACATTCTGTAAAAGATATGCTACTTTGGTTTTATTCAACATTCTGTAAAAGATATGCTACTTTGATTTTATTCAACATTCTGTAAAAGATATGCTACTTTGGTTTTATTCAACGTTCTGTAAAAGATATGCTACTTTGGTTTTATTCAACATTCTGTAAAAGATATGCTACTTTGGTTTTATTCAACATTCAGTAAAAGATATGCTACTTTGGTTTTATTCAACATTCTGTAAAATATGCTACTTTGGTTTTATTCAACATTCTGTAAAAGATATGCTACTTTGGTTTTATTCAACATTCTGTAAAAGATATGCTACTTTGGTTTTATTCAACATTCTGTAAAAGATATGCTACTTTGGTTTTTTTCAACGTTATGTAAAAATATGCTACTTTGGTTTTTTCAACGTTATGTAAAAGATATGCTATTTTGGTTTTTTTCAACGTTATGTAAGAGATATGCTACTTTGGTTTTTTTCCAACGTTCTGTAAAAGATATGCTACTTTGGTTTTATTCAACGTTGTGTAAAAGATATGCTACTTTGGTTTTATTCAACGTTATGTAAAAGATATGCTATTTTGGTTTTTTTCAACGTTATGTAAGAGATATGCTACTTTGGTTTTTTTCAACGTTCTGTAAAAGATATGCTACTTTGGTTTTTTTTAACGTTATGTAAGAGATATGCTACTTTGGTTTTATTCAACGTTATGTAAGAGATATGCTACTTTAGTTTTTTTCAACGTTATGTAAGAAATCGAAGTCGTTGATAAGAGTAAAACAAACAAACAAATAAAAACCAAATAAATAACAATGCTGCTAGAGGAACGTGAATCACGCAGTTATCTTGATAACATATATTACAATAGTTATAGATAGCTAGGATGGGTGCAGTCGGATCAAATTAACAAAAATAGAGAGTCAAGACATACACTGGACAGACTTAATCATTCAGAGAATGATTGGATGCATGCATTTAAAAAAAACATCGAATAAATCGTGGGTCCCTCGATAATTGGAGGTTACAGCGTTCGTGTCTGTAAGTAATGGTTTCTCTATAATGGGAAATGATGTTTTAGTGTCAATATGCAATGGTTTCTCTATAATGGGAAATGATGTTTTAGTGTCAATATGCAATGGTTTCTCTATAATGGGAAATGATGTTTTAGTGTCAATATGCAATGGTTTCTCTATCACTGAAGGCTATAGTGTTGGTGTCTATATGTAATGATTTATCTATAACTGAAGGCTACAATGTTCGTGTCTGTAAGTAATGGTTTCTCTATAATGGGAAATGATGTTTTAGTGTCAATATGCAATGGTTTCTCTATCACTGAAGGCTATAGTGTTGGTGTCTATATGTAATGATTTATCTATAACTGAAGGCTACAATGTTCGTGTCTGTAAGTAATGGTTTCTCTATAATGGGAAATGATGTTTTAGTGTCAATATGCAATGGTTTCTCTATAATGGGAAATGATGTTTTAGTGTCAATATGCAATGGTTTCTCTATCACTGAAGGCTATAGTGTTGGTGTCTATATGTAATGATTTATCTATAACTGAAGGCTACAATGTTCGTGTCTGTAAGTAATGGTTTCTCTATAATGGGAAATGATGTGTTAGTGTCAATATGCAATGGTTTCTCTATCACTGAAGGCTATAGTGTTGGTGTCTATATGTAATGATTTATCTATAACTGAAGGCTACAATGTTCGTGTCTGTAAGTAATGGGTTCTCCATAATGGGAAATACTGTTTTAGTGTCCATATGTAATGGTTTCTCTATAACTGAAGGTATAACCTTAGTGCATGTAAGCAATGGTTTCTCTATAACTGAAGGTATAACCTTAGTGCATGTAAGCAATGGTTTCTCTATAACTGAAGGTATAACCTTAGTGCATGTAAGCAATGGTTTCTCTATAACTGAAGGTATAACCTTAGTGCATGTAAGCAATGGTTTCTTTATAACTGAAGGTATAGCCATAGTGCATGTAAGCAATGGTCTCTCTATAACTGAAGGTATAGCCTTAGTGCATGTAAGCAATGGTTTCTCTATTACTGAGAGTACTGTGTTGGTGTCTGTATGTAGTTTTTTCCTCTATAACTGAAGTAGAAGAAGTAGAAGGTCCACAACAGAAATGATAAATAACTGTCGAGATGTGGAGAGACATGATCACTAACGTCAGCAGGCTTGGTACTTGATGATGATGATGATGTTCTCAAAATAACAATGTGAGGCGATGGAGAAGATTAAACTATTTTCTCTCTTTCCTTTAATCACTGGCCCTATCTTCCACTCTCTCCTGTGTCCTCTCTCTCTCTCTCTCTCTCTCTCTCTCTCTATTCCTCGCTGCCTTAACTGAACCGTCTCTCCTTTACTTTTACTTCCTTGCCCCTTTTTTGAGCCATCGAGATCCTACTTGTCTCCTCCTCTTCTTTCAGATTCTACTTGCCTCTTCCTCCTCCTCCTCGACATCCTACTTGCCTCCTCCTCCTCGAGATCCTACTTGCCTACTCCTCGACATCCTACTTGTCTACTCCTCCTCCTCGAGATCCTACTTGCCGCCTCCTCCTCCTCCTCCTCGAGATCCTACTTGCCTACTCCTCGAAATCCTACTTGCCTACTCCTCCTCCTCGAGATCCTACTTGCCTCCTCCTCCTCGAAATCCTACTTGCCTCCTCCTCCTCGAGATCCTACTTGCCTCCTCCTCCTCGAAATCCTACTTGCCTCCTCCTCCTCGAGATACTACTTGCCTACTCCTCCTCGAGATTCTACTTGCCTCCTCCTCCTCGAGATACTACTTGCCTACTCCTCCTCGAGATACTACTTGCCTACTCCTCCTCGAGATCCTACTTGCCTACTCCTCCTCGAGATCCTACTTGCCTACTCCTCCTCGAGATTCTACTTGCCTACTCCTCCTCCTCCTCCTCCTCGAGATCCTACTTGCCTACTCCTCCTCCTCGAGATCCTACTTGCCTAATCCTCCTCCTCGAGACCCTATTTGCCTACTCTTCTTCCTCGAGATGTATTTGCCTCCTCCTCCTCAAGACCCTACTTGTCTACTCCTCGAGATCGTATTTGCCTCCTCCTCCTCAAGACCCTACTTGTCTACTCCTCGAGATCGTATTTTCATCCTCCTCCTCGAGATCGTATTTTCATCCTCCTCCTCGAGATCGTATTTTCATCCTCCTCCTCAAGACCCTACTTGCCTACTCCTCGAGATCGTATTTGCCTCCTCCTCCTCGAGATGCTACTTGCCAACTCCTCCTCCTCGAGACCCTACTTGCCTACTCCTCCTTCTCTTCGAGATCATACTTGCCTAATCCTCCTCCTCGGGATCCTACTTGCCTACTCCTCCTCGAGATCCTACTTGTCTAATCCTCCTCCTCGAGATACTACTTGCCTACTCCTCCTCGAGACCGTATTTGCCTCCTCCTCGAGATCCTACTTGCCTAATCCTCCTCCTCGAGATCCTACTTGCCTACTCCTCCTCCTATTCCTCCAGCTCCTTGAGATCCTACTTGCTTCCTCCTCCTCCTCGAAATCCTACTTGCCTCCTCATCCTTCTCCTCAAGATCTTACTTGCCTCCTCCTCGAGATCCTACTTGCCTCCTCCTCCTCAAGATCCTACTTCCCTCCTCCTCCTCAAGATCCTACTTCCCTCCTCCTCCTCAAGATCCTACTTGCCTCCTCCTCCTCAAGATCCTACTTCCCTCCTCCTCATCAAGATCCTACTTCCCTCCTCCTCCTCAAGATCCTACTTGCCTCCTCCTCCTCCTAATCCCTTCTCCTCCTCCTCCTCAAGATCCTACTTCCTCCTCCTCCTCAAGATCCTACTCCTCCTCCTCCTCAAGATCCTACTTCCCTCCTCCTCCTCAAGATCCTACTTGCCTCCTCCTCCTCAAGATCCTACTTCCCTCCTCCTCCTCAAGATCCTACTTCCCTCCTCCTCCTCAAGATACTACTTGCCTCCTCATCCTTTTCCTCAAGATCTTACTTGTCTCCTCCTCGAGATGCTACTTGCCTCCTCCTCGAGATCCTACTTGCCTCCTCCTCCTCAAGATCCTACTTCCCTCCTCCTCCTTCTCCTCCTCAAGATACTACTTGCCTCCTCATCCTCCTCAAGATCCTTTTTGCATCCTCCTCGTGGAGATCCTACTTGCCTCCTCCTCCTTCTCATCAATATCCTACTTGCGTCCTCCTCTTCCTCAAGATCCTACTTGCCTCCTCCTCCTCCTCCTCCCTCCTCCTCGACATCTTACTTGCCTCCTTCTCCTCCTCCTCCTCCTCCTCCTGATCCTACTTGCCACCTCCTCCTCCTCAAAATCCTACTTTCCTCTTCCTCCTCCTCAAGATACTATTTGCCTCCTCCTCCTCTTCCTCGAGATCGTACTTGCCTCCTTCTCCTCCTCCTCCAGATCCCATTTGCCGCCTCCTCCACCTCCTGAAGATCATACTTGCCTCATCCTCCTCCTCCTTAAGATCCTACTTGTTACCTCCTCCTCCTCCACGAGATCCTACTTGCCTCCTTCTCTTCTTCAAGATTCTACTTTCCTCCTCCTCCAAGAGATCCTGTTTGCCTCATCGAGATCCTGCTTGCCTCATCGAGATCCTATTTACCTCCTCCTCAACATCCTACTTACCTCCTCCTCCGTCAGATCCTGCCCTCCTCTTCCTCAAGATTCTACTTTCCTCCTCCTCCACGAGATCCTGCTTGCCTCATCGAGATCCTACTTACCTCCTCCTCAACATCCTACTTGCCTCCTCCTCCGTCAGATCCTGCCCTCCTCCTCCTCCTCAAGATCCCACTTACCTTATTCACTATTTATCTTGTGACCAACAACAACAAAAAAGAAACATAAAACACTCACAACCCAAAACAACAAAAAGTAGTAATAGAAAACACATATAATCCATTACAACAGAAACACAACAACTTTCAAACTATTCATTTTTTTTTTACAGCAAAGATAAAATCCCTGTTTACCTCTCATTTCAAAATAGACCATTTCCTTGGCAGCCATTTTTACACCCACTTTACACTGAACGAAAATAGAACCAGTTCAAACACGTTTCATTTATTGCGAACTCCAGCGCCTGTATCGAATATTGATGGGACACGTTCTCATTCACCCTACTCTACTCTATAAATATTATCTATCCATCATATCAAGGGCTTTTCATATGGGGAATATGCAAGAACGATAACTATTCAGCGATAATTACAGCCCAATCAATCAAGCGGAAACAGCTGTTGGACAAATGAGACTCAATCTTTCTGTTTCATTTAAACCAAATTTACCTGATACCCCAGCTGCTATTGATATTAGCCGTGTTTGTTGGTTTGCAAATAGCTGAATTTATTTGTTGCAGTTACTGATTTTTACTGAGAGACAGGGAGAGAGAGAGAGAGAGAGAGAGAGAGAGAGAGATAGTTGCAATGTTGTTTTATTTCTGTTCATATATTTTGATACATTATCGATCTCTGGGTTACTATTGTTCTCTTAAACGATGTATGTTTTATCATCATCATCATCATCGCGTGCCTTCTCCGCAAAGAAGGTTGGCTACCATGGATCGCCATTCTACTCTGTTTCTTGCTTTGATGGTGCAGGCTGACATAGATTGACTTGTCCATCTTTTGATGTTACTCGTCCATGTTAGTCTTGGTCTGCCTCTGCCTCTTATACCTTGTATTTTTCCTTCCAATATTACTTTTAGTAGGCTGTTGTGTCGTTTAACATGCCCCAAAAATTTCATTTGTCTTGTCTTAATTGTATTTAGTAGTTCTCTTTTTATTTTCAGTTGTTTTAAAACTTCATCGTTTGTTATCTTTTGTTTCCATCCAATTCTACCTATTCTTCTATAAATCCACATTTCAAAGGCTTTCATTTTCTGTATGTTTTATATCAACGATAAATAGGCAATGTTCTTTAGGAAATAAACTCGGTTATATTATCTATAATAAAGCTAACCGAGTATTTAAAATAAACGATCGTTGGCTATCATTAAAAAATACACGAACATTGTTCCTTTATAATGTATCTGGATATGCCGTCAAAATTTAAACTAACCATCTACTTCTTCTTTTACCTTTCAGCTCCCTGTGGAGCATAGGTCTTCAACAAACACTTTCCAAGTCGTACTGTTTCTTGCCATTCTTTTAAGATCATTCCACGTCTTCCCCATCATCTTCATCTCCGCTTCCATCTGTCTTCTCCAAGAATTCCTTGGTCTTCCTCTTTGTTTTTTTCTGGGGACTCCGAAAAAGGGCCTGTTGTGTAGTACTCTCAGTTGGCTTCCGCAGCGTGTGTCCTATCCAGCGCCATCGTCTTCGTCGTATCTCTTTATCCACTGGTATTTGACTGGTCATTTCCATAATTCCATGTTAGTGAATTTGTCCTGCCATTTCCATCCTTTTATTCTGCGTAAGCATCCATTAATGAAAGTCTGTATCTTCAAGATTGTCAATTTTGTTGTTCTCCATGTTTCACAGCCATATAATAGGACTGATTAACATTGAAGTTGCAAATTTTTATTTTTGTATTTAACCTAATTTCTTTGGACTTCCATTTGTTTTCCAGTGGAGCAAAAGCTCCTCTTGCTTTTGATATCCTTATTTTGATATCATTTTCTGTTCCTCCCTCTTTATGTATATTACTACACAGTTATATGTAAGTTTGTACGTCTAGTAGAGGTATTTCTCCTAATTTTATTTGGTTATTGCCAATTTCATTAATTCTCATAATGTTCTAATCTCTATTAATTTTCAGTCCTAGATGTTGTGATCTTTCATTAAAAAAAAAAAAAAAAAAAATTAACCATACTCCGTATAGTCCGTTTACTAATAATGCGTAAACTTAATTTAAATTTTCCCAGAAACTATTTGGCATAATTTCGTAATTTTTGGCATGCAGTCTGAGATTTCCCGGACCTTAAGAATTTGAACATATTAAGTCAAAAGGCAAAGTGGATTTTGCAAATAAGAGTATTTCTTATATAAACTGCGTACAAAAACAATTAGTGTACAACAAACATTAGATTTTACAGTACTACAAGTCACACTTTTTAATGTTTCTGTGATTGGCTCTATTTTATATTCTGGTAAAGCGAATGCTGTTTTATGCCCGTGCACTTTGAGACTACCTGATTGCTTTTTCACTTAACTTAGCTTTGTTTGAAAGTGTGTCAATTATTGAACGGGTGAGGAGATTGGCTGTAAAACCTTTAACTGTCTGTCGTTAAAGCCGTTTGTGTTTTTTACATACGCTTTGTAAGCAAAATACTACACTAGATCACTTTATTAATAGCAAAATAAATTGCTTTCAGGTTCGGGAAAATATAAGACTGCAAACAAAACATCGCAGTAACCCACAAATAGTTTTCGAGAAAATTGATTTTGAGTTTAAGCAACAATTTCGAACGGACTATAGATCTTGCTGTGTCATCTACAGTTAGACTACATATGTCGTCAAGCCAGACATAACTATCCATTTTTCATAGCTAGATATCTGATTATGTCTAATAACGTTAAGCTAACCATGTTACCTAGTTAGATATTTGATGTCATCATCTAAAACTTAACTAACCCTGATACTGATTCATCTTAAGTTAAACTAAACATACTCACTAGAGCTATATATTCAGTATGTCATCTAAGATAAAACTAACCATATAAACTAACCAGATATTTTGATCTCATCATCTAGAGTTGAACTAACCGCCTCCTCAACCCAGATGTCTGGTTAAGTCATATCAGGATAAACTAACCATTATACTAGCCAGATATTTGCTTGTATCATCTAAAATCAAACCAATCAGGTTCTCTAGGTATTTTCTTTTTCATTCCCCAGCTTTTACCTCTGACGAAGTCCCTAGAGACCAGGAACTGAATTTTGCGTGTTAATCCATTTTTCCATGTCAGCCGTGTGCACAGGTGTCCCACGCCGCACAGGCAGATAACTCCGACTTCAGAGGTACACATATTTTTTTCCGTCGATGAGTAAATTGACGTTTCAAACCGAGCCTCGCTGCTGAGATCAGGGTGGTTATTCTAGGTATGATATCTGGTTATGATAGTTACAATTAAATTAAGCAAAATCTCCAGATAGACAAAAAACTAATAATAGCAACATGTTATATTTTCTGAACATTCCTATATGCTGAAGAAACATGGACATTAAACAGGAAAACGGAATAGAAAATTGAAACCTTTGAAATGTGGAAGTATAGAAGAATAGGAAGAAATGGATGGAAATAAATTAAAACAAATGATGAAAGTCTTACAACGACTAAAAGTGACAAGAGAACTACTAAACACAATTCTCTGTCTCTCTTTCTCTCTCTCTCTTTCTCTGCGATCAAGACTCAATCGGAGTAGGATTCCTGACTCTCTCATGAAGTCAGCTGTCTGTTTAAGCGATTCGATTGCCCCATATAGTTTCTCTTCCAGGGAGGTGGGTGTGGACCACATTGCTCTTCTCAGGTCTGTGTACTTGGGGGGTGGGGGGGGGGGCGAGGAATCCTGTAGAACATGTTTTGTAGACATATTGTCCGGTGTACAAAACAATTCAAAAAAGACAAATGAGATTTGTGAGGCATGTTAAAAGGTTTAGCAGCCTACTAAAAGTTATCTTAGGAGGGAAAATACAAGGTAAAAGAGGAAGAGACAGACCAAGATTAACATGCACGAATAGAAACAAAAGATGGACGAGTCAACCTATGACCACCTGCTCTATCAAAGCAAGAGACAGAGTGGAATAGAGCTCCATGGAAGCCAACCTTGAATGTCGAGACGGCACTTGATAATGATGATGACCGTCCAAAGTTAACCTGACCATTTTCTCTTAATGGACAAAGAGTTTTACCTTTGTCATTTAAATTAATAATAATTAGTAAAAAATAATTAGTAAAATTGGTTGAGTTATCAAAACATAACTCTAGTAATGATGCCAAACATAAATCTAATTTTGGCTATCGGTAGTTCAACTTACAATGTTGCGGAAAACAAAATTAGCTAACCACATTTTACAACTACTAACTTCATTCTAAAAATTCTAACTTCAACAACTAACTTCATTCTCCAACTACTAACTTCAAGTACTAACTTCATTCTACAAATACTAACTTCAACTACTAACTTCATTCTCCAGCTACTAACTTCAACTACTAACTTCAGTCTCCAACTACTAACTTCAACTACTAACTTCATTGTACAAATACTAACTTCAACTACTAACGTCAAGTACTAATTTCATTCTCGAACTACAAAACTTCAACTACTAACTTCTTTCTCTAACTAATTCATTTTACAAATACTAACTTCAAGTACTAATTTATTTTCTCCAACTACTAACTTAAACTACTAATTTCATTCTCCAACTACTAATTTAAACTACTAACTTCATTCTCCAACTATTAACTTCAACTACTAACTTCATTCTCCAGCTACTAACTTCAACTACTAATTCATTCTCAAACTACAAAACTTCAACTACTAACTTCTTTCTTTAACTACTAACTACATTCTACAAATAATAACTTCAACTACTAACTTTATTCTACGAATACTGACTTCAACTACTAACGTCAAGTATCAATTTCGTTCTCGAACTACAAAACTTCAACTACTAACTTCTTTCTTTAACTATTAACTACATTCTACAAATAATAACTTCAACTACTAACTTTATTCTACGAATACTAACTTCAACTACTAACGTCAAGTATCAATTTCGTTCTCGAACTACAAACTTCAACTACTAACTTCTTTCTTTAACTACTAACTTCATTCTCCAACTACAAACTTAAACTACTAACCACTTTCTCCAACTACTAACTTCCTTTTTCAACTTCTAACTTCATTCTTCAACTACTAACTTCATTTTTCAAATACTAACTTCATACTCCAACTACTAACTACATTCTCCAATGTTGGAAAATGTAAAATTCAAATAAACAAAGGAATCATCATCATCATCATGTGCCATACTGGTTGGCGTAGGTGATCATGTCCCTCCACAATCTTCTATTTACAGTGCATCGTATCAGTTCTGTTGTTGACTGTTTTCCATGCCATGACACCAAGCTATCCAGTATTTTCACTCTTAGTCGTCCGCGATCCCTAAAAGAATAGGTATGGCAAAAAGTAATTTTAATGCCATGAAAAATATACTAACAACAACAAATATCAGCAGGGCTGAAACTAAGAATAGCAAAATGTTATATCTTCTCAATATTCCTGTATAGTGCATAAACATGGACATTAAGAAAACAGAACAGAAAATTGAAGCCTTTGAAATGTGGAAGTATAGAAGAATAGGAAGAACTGGATGTAAAGAAAGGAAAACAAGCGATGAAGTTTTAAAACAACTACAAATGAAAAGAGAACTACTAAACAAAATTAGAACAAGGCAAATGACATTTTTGGGGCATGTTAAAAGACACAACAGCCTACTAAAAGTAATATTGGAAGGAAAAATACAAGGTAAAAGAGCAGAGGCAGACCAAGACTAACATGAACGGGTAACATCAAAAGATGGACAAGTCAGTCTATGAGAACCGGCACCATCAAAGCAAGAAACAGAGTGGAATGGCGATCCATGGTAGCCAACCTTCGTTGCGGAGACGGCACTCGATGATGATGATGATGATGATGATGAACTTCATTCTGAAATTATTGACCTTATTTCCCAACTACTAATTTCATTTCCTAAATAGTCATCTTCAGCAAATCATAAATTCTTCAATTACTAACTTCATTCCCCAAATACTAAATCAATTCTCTAACTACTAACTTTATATACCACAACTACTTACTTCATCACTAATTTACTAACTTCACCAACTACTAACTTCAACCCCCAATTACCAACTTTATCAACTACTAGCTTCATAAACTACTAACCCCATTCCTCAATTATTAACTAGATTTACTAACTACTAACTTTATTCCCCAAATACTAACATCATCATCTACTTACTTCATTTCCCAACTACAAACTTCATCAATTACTAACTTCATTTCTCAACTACTTAACTTTATCAGCAACTAACTTTAACAACTACTAATATCATTCCCCATTTGCTAGCTTCATCAACTAGTAGCTTCAACTACTAACTTCATTCTCCGACTACTAACTTCATCAACTGCTAACTTCATTCTCCAACTACTAACTTCATCAACTGCTAACTTCATTCTCCGACTACTAACTTCATCAACTGCTAACTTCATTCTCCGACTACTAACTTCATCAACTGCTAACTTCATTCTCCGACTACCAACTTCATCAACAGCTAACTTCATCAACTACTAAATTCAACTACTAACTTCATTCTCCGACTACTAAGTTTATCAACTACTAACTTCATCAACTGCTAACTTCATCAACTACTAACTTCATAAACTCTTAACTTCATTCTCCGACTACTAACTTCATCAACTACTAACTTCATCAACTGCTAACTTCATCAACTACTAACTTCATCAACTGCTAACTTCATTCTCCGACTACTAACTTCATCAACTACTAACTTCATTCTCCGACTACTAACTTCATCAACTACTAACTTCATTCTCCGACTACTAACTTCATCAACTACTACTAACTTCATCTCCGACTACTAATTTCATCAACTACTAACTTCATCAACTACTAACTTCATCAACTACTAACTTCATTCTCCGACTACTAACTTCATCAACTACTAACTTCATTCTCCGACTACTAACTTCATCAACTACTAACTTCACTCTCCGACTACTAACTTCATTAACTACTAACTTCATCAACTACTAACTTCATTCTCCGACTACTAACTTCATCAACTACTAACTTCATTCTCCGACTACTAACTTCATCAACTACTAACTTCATCAACTACTAACTTCATTCTCCGACTACTAACTTCATCAACTACTAACTTCATTCTCCGACTACTAACTTCATCAACTACTAACTTCACTCTCCGACTACTAATTTCATCAACTGCTAACTTCATCAACTAGTGATTTCAACTACTAACTTCATTCTCCGACTACTAACTTCATCAACTGCTATCTTAATTTCCCAATTACTAACTTCATTCTCCGACTACTAACTTCGTCAACTGCTAACTTAATTTCTCAATTACTAACTTCATTCTCCAACTACTAACTTCATCAACTGCTAACTTAATTTCCCAATTACTAACTTCATTCTCCGACTACTAACATCATCAACTGCTCAATAAATTTCCCAACTACTAACTTCGTTCTCCCTACACTCATCATCACTGCTCAATAAATTTCCCAACTACTAACTTCATTCTCCGACTACTAACATCATCAACTGCTCAATAAATTTCCCAACTACTAACTTCTTCTCCGACTACTAACATCATCAACTGCTCAATAAATTTCCCAACTACTAACTTCGTTCTCCGACTACTAACTTCGTCAACTGATAACTTAATCTCCCAACTACTAACTTCGTTCTTCGACTACTAACTTCGTCAACTGCTAATTTATTTTCCCAACTACTAACTTCTTTCTCCAACTATTAACCTGACCAACTACAAACACCATTTTCCAAAAATTAACGTCACTCTCCAACAACTAACTTCATTCTCTTTCAGCTCATTCCATTCCCCATAAGTTAATTTCATTCTCCATCAGCTAATTATTTCATTCTCCGTCAGCTAATTATTTCATTCTCCGTCAGTTAATTATTTCATTCTCCGTCATATAATTATTTCATTCTCCATCAGCTAATAATTACATTCTCCATCAACTAGATTAATTCCCCATCACCTATGTTCATTCTCCATCAACTATCTTCATTTTTCATTAACTAACTTCTTTCTCAATCAGCTAATGTTATTCTCTACCATCTAACTCCATTCTCGCTTCATTCTCAATCAGCAAACTTTATTCCACATCAACCAACTCCATTCTCCATCAGCTAATTTCATTCTCCATCAGCTAATTTCATCCTCCATCAATTAATTTTATCCTCCATTAACTAACGTCATTCTTCATCAACTAATTCATTCCCCATCAGTTAATCTTTTTCTCTATCAACCAATTTTATTCTCCATGCGTTAATTTCATTCTCCGTCAGCTAATTTCCTTCTCTACCAACTAATTTCATTCTCTATCAACTAATTTCCTTCTCCATCAGCTAATTTCCATCTCTATCAACCAATTTCTTTCTCCATCAGCTAATTTTATCCACCATCAACTAACTTAATTCTCCATTAACGAACTTCATTCTCCATC